>OY740721.1:7505573-7543073 GCA_963513945.1 Hydrotaea diabolus
GTTTTGTTTATAGGGTTTTTCCCTAAGGGGAAATTCCCGACAAAAACCCATTGCGTAAAAATTTGATTGCATTCGAAAATTTGGAATAAGATTCCGGTTCGGAAAGGTTTTCTCTTCTTGGTAAAGGTGTACGTGTTAGTGCTTCAGGAAAGTGTTCTAGATGGTACCAATTAATCTACCTCTTAGTGTTTCTTTTTGTAGCACCATCTCTTTTATTCCAATAAACAGTCTTCTTTGTACTTTCACATTTTTGCGTTCTGCTTAGCTGTATTTGTTTTGCTGAACTGTTGCGGCAGCCTTTTTTGTATAAAATTAAATAAATACTATATAATAAATAAAATAAAATTTAAACTTATTTGGAATTAGATTATTAATAACAAATAATCTAAAAACGGAAATTATTTGTTCTACAGATTCAAGAGAACGGCCACTTAAAAGTACTAACTCTACTCTTGAATAAAACGGGCTGCAAAAAAGCAACAATCCTTTCCACAATGCCGTGCTGTGAGTTATCTTATGATATCAACCCTAATTAATTGTAGTTTTCAATGAAGGATGAAACTCCCCATTCAAATAATGCACAATACCGGCCAATTTTGACATTCGCGTAATAATTTAAATACCAGTCACACGATTTTTTTATAATAAGTTACTAGCAAATAGAATATAATTTAGACCAGCAGACGAAAATTTGGAGCCATTGCCGGGCCCGTCTTTGCGCATTCCAAACGTAGACTGAAACTTTTATGCGAATACATGATTTTCTCTTACATTTTGTTTCCTGCAATATATTCGTACTAATTTCATCTTTTTATGCGCATAAGGACAAAATGGCCTATTACGAGATTTCGATAACATCGGAACCCTTAGGCAATGGTGGATGGAAGGGAAGAAATGGGTGGGTATATGTAAGTCATACGCACAAGATTCTGTTCATCAGCCTCATATCAGTAGAGTTCGAGATGTGATGCTGTTATATAAAAATATATGTACATATACGATTTGTTAATCTTTGGTCGAAAAAGCTCACAAATATATTCAAGCTTTTATAAAATACTTAGAAGAATTATAATTTGCGGATAAAAAGTTGAAAGTTATCATGTTGGGCGGGACGGGACGAAACTAGCTATAAATTCTGTTATTTTTTGGTCGACGAACTATTAGTAGATGAAAACATTTTTTTATCATGACAAAATCCTTTAATCAGGACAAGTTAGAAAACACGTTTGCTATATTATGTCAAAAAAGGTGAAAAAAATACCAATCCTTTTGTAGCTGAAATAAATGGCATTTTGGCGAAGTTGATAGTCGCTAAAATTGTTCAATAAAGTTCCTCTAGCAATTGTGAGCAGTCTCAGGACGAGGAAATACTGACTGAAGAAAAATTTGATAGCTCCCATTTAGCCTCAGATCAAACAAACACAATCCCAAGCGAAGTAAATGATGTCGACTTTGACAACCATATCTATGCCGAATATTTTCTTAAAGATGTTTTCGATAATTCAGCTGACATTAATATTGAGGGGTTTCGATGAGCTAATTTGATGGTTACGTGACACTCAAAGTTATACCAAAGCTGGATTGTAGAGAGTGTGAGCAGACGTTAAGAAAGCTGGGTGAAGTTTTGATGGCTTCCAGCAAAATTGTTATAGTTTTCAAAAATTATCATTTATTAACAAGCTTTGGAAACTTTTTTGCTCCGTGTGATGCCTTAATAAATGTGTGCAAGAAGCATATATGTATTAATTTTTTATACATTTTTAAGAATGAGCCACAGAAGGTAGGTTATATGAAAGAACCTTGTAAAAGCGCAACAACAAATTGGTTTGATGGCGAATGTTGCCATCACATTTTAGAAATACTTAATTTTCTCTTACCTGCACTTCTCCAAAAACACTGTGGCTGGATTATAAGAAAATGTAGGTTCAAAGAAAGAACACTAAAAATTATTTCCAATGAATAGCACTACTCTTTTACTTTTATAAAAAATTGAAAAAAAGTTAAAACACAAAAGTGAAAAAAAAATAAAAAAAACATGGAAACAATAAAAACACAAAATTAAAAAATGTAAAATACAGCAAATTAGAAAAAAATCAAAAAATTAAAAAAAAAAAAAACAAAAATTAAAAAAAACACAAAATTTATTAATTAGTTTTTTGAATTATTTTTACTTTTTTTTATTTATAAATGAAAAAAGATAACAAGAAGAAAATAATTTAACTTGCACAAATTTTAATTTTGACTTCAAAATGTACCTCATTTGAACCTATTTAAACTTATAAATATTATATTAAAATCAAAATATCTAACTTATATTGCTATTCACGAATTAGGATAAAAAATCTTTAATATACATGTCATATATTGCGAATTTGCTGACAATGCTATCATAGCATACGCTGTCTACCAGACTTTTTAAAGAAGCAAAAAAATAAAAAAGAAACATTATTACACACACGATAGCAGCAGTGCTCGCTCTTATTGTAAATGACGTCATTTCACCCTTCGATATTTTGATATAGCAGCATACACTGCAGAAAGTGCGTACACTGGACGGGTAGCCCAGGAAATACCCGTAAATTTTAGCTTGTATGAGATGCGCATTCTATAAGATTTATATTCTTTGCTTCTGGTTAAATTGACAAAGGGTTGGTGTCGATTGAAAACATGCTCCCCAGTACTTGATAACATGTTGGAGAGCCTTTAATAACGAGCTTTTTTGTAAACATTTTCGTTGTTAAATGTACAAGCGGTGTCAAAAAGACTGAAAATTATGCTTTGAGACTCTAAGTTCATTTAATTTAACAAAATCGTAATGTCTTGATCTCATCCTCCATATTTACTCAACGATGCCTTAAATTGAGCTGACGTTTAATTCCTAAAAATATTAACTTTTTCGATGTACATTTCTACAAAAAAAAAACATATTGCAAGTTTAAACCTTAAAATTATGCTTTGAATCTCTTAGTGCATTTAATTTAGAAAAATAGTAATGTCTTGATCCCATCGTTTATATTAACTCAACGAATCCTTGAATGAAGCAGACGTTTAATTCTAAAAAACTATTAACCTTTTCGGTGTACATTTCTACAAAAAAAAATATATTTTTGCAAGTGTAAACCTTGCTACATTTCATCATCTACTGGATATTAGTGGATACGAAACTGAATAAACATATATAATAAAATCGGTACAAAACTTTCTCAACATTTATTGTCAGTAGAATATAGTGTCACATTTGGTGAAATTTAATTCTTGTTTATACAGGCTTTTAAAAATCGTTAGGAATAAGATCCAAAGTCTTACTTTAGACATATAATTCCGGTTCGGAAAGGTTTTCTCTTCTTGGGAAACGTGTACGTGTTAGTGCTCCAGGAAAGTGTTCTAGATGGTACCAATTAATCTACCTCTTAGTGTTTCTTTTTGTAGCACCATCTATTTTATTCCAACAAACAGTCTTCTTTGTACTTTCACATTTTTGCGTTCTGCTTAGCTGTATTTGTTTTTGCTGAACTGTTGCGGCAGCCTTTTTTGTATAAAATTAAATAAATACTATATAATAAATAAAATAAAATTTAAACTTATTTGGAATTAGATTATTAATAACAAATAATCTAAAAACGGAAATTATTTGTTCTACAGATTCAAGAGAACGGCCACTTAAAGGTACTAACTCTACTCTTGAATAACACGGGCTGCAAAAGAGCAACAATCCTTTCCACAATGCCGTGCTGTGAGTTATCTTATGATATCAACCCTAATTAATTGTAGTTTTCAAAGAAGGATGAAACTCCCCATTCAAATAATGCACAATACCGGCCAATTTTGACATTTGCGTGATAATATAAATAACAGTCACACGATTATTTTAATAATAATAACCATATATTTATATATATATATATATATATATATATATATATATATATATATATATATATATATATATATATATATAAGTTAACACATTGCCCAACTCGTTGGCCTTATCATTCCTATCACCCATACCCATATCAACTCAGTTTATCTGTGACACTTAAGAAACATAAAGTAGGTTGGGGATAGAAAAAGTTGAAGTCATTGTATTGGAATAAAAATAAAAAGCATATTATAATTAACGACGGAATAGAACGGTATTGAAGTCTTGTGGTTTAATTGGAAATAACCAAGCTGAAAGGAAGTAACCGCAAATTAAACCTTTGCGTTCAATACAAAGGAGCCAGGCGACTCCCAACCTTAATTTTTTCGCCCTCCCTTCAGGAGCGCGTTAATTGGCGACCGAGCAGGGACACCTTGAAAAAATTGAGGTCCTTGAAGAAAATACTCTCTAGGATGTAATATCCTTGGAGACCAAGTGCGACGGGGCCATCGGTGAAAGTGAAACGGATAAACAGTGTTGTGCTTGTAGGAAAACGTTTGCAGTGTTAATAGGAAATGAATAGATGAAAGCTTAATTGGTAATTAAAATTAAAGTGAAAAGAACCTTGACAGTGAATCCTTCCAAGTGGCTTGGTGTGGTGTCGAAAATTGGCAGGAGATGAAAAAAGAGTTTAAATGAGAATAAGTTGCACAGCGATTCACCACCTTCGGGGGACCCTCCTGGCAATAATTCTTTTATCTTAATATAGCCATTATCCTGCTAATCATAGAAGCTGGTTGGAGGACACCAGAATCAAGGAGTTTTTTTCCGAACTAAAACCAAAACAAAAAAGCTTGCAAAAATCACTTCTTACTGTAAATTGAACTAAACTAAATTTGGAAGACAAGTGCAAAACAATCCTCCTTAAGCATCTCCAGTGGCCGTCGTCACACTTGAACTGGTTGGAGTATGTTGTGTACCTAAGACACTTGGGTCAACTACTCTCGCTGGTTACTGGGTGGAGCAAGTTGTGTACCTTAATACTTAGGTCAACCACTCCCGCCGGGATTCTAATGGTTAACGATTTTGTGATCCTGCAATAGCTGCCATATATGGTTCAAGGTACGCCCTAAAGGGTGCACGTTGTCGTCCACGTGGGAACACGGCAGCTATTCCTTGGTCGCGGCAGCAACATTCCAACGTTCACATGGGAACACGCTGGAGATTGCAATAGGTCCAAAATACCGTTGTGAAGCAAGCCCTGCCCTAGTAGGATGCCTTCAATCTGATTGTTGGCAAACAAACGGGATAACACGGCCCTTCCTCGACCAAATACGTGATTCATCCTTAGATGTACCACACATAGAAATGCACGTGATTCATCTTTAGATGCACGTTGCAAAATATTAAGACAATAAAATCTAAAAATACCCCTTTTTCATCATCAAAGCACTGATACGTTTTTTTACACGTTGCAGGAGATTTCAACAATAAAAAATCAATTACATAAGCAATCGAGTCAACCCTGCAGCCAAATCACAGGAAGAAGCGTTTTTTTTAAACAAGAATACTAAAATTTGTGTTTAATGGAAGCATTAACCCAGTCGGTGATCGAATTGAATGGTTCAATTGCTGCCCTTATGGGAGAACTCAGGGGAGCAGAGGCAAGGATTCGTCAGCTTGAAGAGCTAAACCAATCGGCCGCAGCGTCGGCGGTAGTCACACCTTTAAGGGGATTTTCGGGAATATTCGAGGGTGATCCGGTGCAATATGTTTATTAGGTGCATTCGGTAGAAGGAATTTTAGAAGATTATAAAATCGTGCGTTCTAAGCCTATCTATAAGGCAATTCTTAAAACAATTCGAGGAAAGATTAGAGGAAAAGCTAACGCGGCTTTAATTTCGCACAACATTTTCGACGGTGATTGGCTCGCAATGAACACTTGCCTTTCGTTGCATTTTGCTGACAAGAGGGATATACGAACCCTTGAGCATCAGCTGGGACAACTGTCACAAGGAAGTTCAAGCCTCGACGAATTCTACGCAAGGGTGAACCACCAAATATCTCTAATCATCAACAAGCTCAAATCAGGGGATCAGTCTGCCGAGGTTGTAGACGCGTTAATCGAAACATGCAGGAACACAAAAGAGCCCACAGAAATCACATGGAAAACAAGGCGGTACTATTTTCCAAAAATGGCGAGTCGCATAAAAATGTACACTAAGGGATGTGAGACCTGCTTAACGAACAAATACGACAGGCACCCTTTTGTCCCCGAGTTAGAAGATACACCTATTCCCGAAAATCCGTGTGACATCCTGCACATAGATATTTTCGAAATCCAAGGCGAGAAATTCTTAAGTTGTTTAGATAAATTTTCGAAGTTTGGAAAAATTTTTCATATCAAAAATAGATCCGCGGTTCACTTACGCAGTAAATTTGCAAAAATTATCCGTTACTTCACCGCGCCTCGAATGATAGTCACCGACAACGAACGAGGCTTCGTCAGCCCTATGGTAGCTAATTACGTTAGAGGTTTGGGCATCAAATTTTACCAAACCCCGATTCAAAGGAGTGAGTGAGGAGAGGCTGCATTCCACAATCATAGAAATATACCGTTGCTTTAAAAGGGAGATAAGTGTCGAGAACCCTAAGGAACTACTATGCATAGCAGTTGACCGAACCCAACGGATTAATTATCAGAATTTAACAAATTTCCAAGCCAGGGTGTTTTCGGAGGTCAGGGAACAAATCAAAAAGAATCAAGAAATGCGGAACCTACGAGTTAATAAAAAAAGGAAAAAGGGTAGAAACTATGAGCCAGGAGACGTCTTGTACGTTAATAATAAGCAAATCAAAGGAAAGGAGAAACCGGTTTACGCCAAAGAGATAGTAGGAAAGAATAATAGGGTAACAATTGAAACCAACAAGGGTAAAAGAGTCCATAAAACACAGGTGAAAAATTCGTAAAAAATACATGAGATTAGTAACCACTAAAGTAAAGTGGACTCCCGGTAAAAGGATTCAACTAATTTGCTGAAGTAAAATCTTAATAAGTCTGAAACTCAAAGACTCTAGAAACCAATGAAAAAATAAAAGAATTTTAGAGTAAAAATTAAATTAGTAATAATTTTTACACACTACTAACTACTTACTTCTTGCTAACTCGCTGATAACTTGTGCATATAAACCTAGTAAATAATGCTTAGAGCACAGGCGAGCAATCTAAAGTCTTAAGAACATACTAACACATTAACTTATAAATTACTATTATCATTAGGAATATTGCTGACGATATCAACCAACGCACTGGACGTCTTTGAGTACGATGCACCAATCGTAACCATTCAACAAGGCAGCGGTTGAATTATCGATGGCCACTTCACAAAAGCTGAAACTTAAGGACTAATAGGCAATTGCAACTCTATCAATAATGCAACAATTTGTGAGATGTCCTCTATTGAAATATTCCTGGGGGATGGTTGCATGGCCCGCCTGCTCAAGGGGCGGAAAATAAGCGCAGATATCCAGCTACCGAAGATCCATACAATAGCAGACCAAGGCCAAGTCAAAGTAACCTTAAAAAGTCTCCCAACAACTTATGTTGATCTACGGGACGCAGATATTTAGAGGGGGGGGGGGGGGGGGGGGGGGCATTTAACACATTGCCCAACTCGTTGGCCTTATCATTCCTATCACCCATACCCATATCAACTCAGTTTATCTGTGACACTTAAGAAACATAAAGTAGGCTGGGGATAGAAAAAGTTGAAGTCATTGTATTGGAATAAAAATAAAAAGCATATTATAATTAACGACGGAATAGAACGGTATTGAAGTCTTGTGGTTTAATTGGAAATAACCAAGCTGAAAGGAAGTAACCGCAAATTAAACCTTTGCGTTCAATACAAAGGAGCCAGGCGACTCCCAACCTTAATTTTTTCGCCCTCCCTTCAGGAGCGCGTTAATTGGCGACCGAGCAGGGACACCTTGAAAAAATTGAGGTCCTTGAAGAAAATACTCTCTAGGATGTAATATCCTTGGAGACCAAGTGCGACGGGGCCATCGGTGAAAGTGAAACGGATAAACAGTGTTGTGCTTGTAGGAAAACGTTTGCAGTGTTAATAGGAAATGAATAGATGAAAGCTTAATTGGTAATTAAAATTAAAGTGAAAAGAACCTTGACAGTGAATCCTTCCAAGTGGCTTGGTGTGGTGTCGAAAATTGGCAGGAGATGAAAAAAGAGTTTAAATGAGAATAAGTTGCACAGCGATTCACCACCTTCGGGGGACCCTCCTGGCAATAATTCTTTTATCTTAATATAGCCATTATCCTGCTAATCATAGAAGCTGGTTGGAGGACACCTAATCAAGGAGTTTTTTTTCCGAACTAAAACCAAAACAAAAAAGCTTGCAAAAATCACTTCTTACTGTAAATTGAACTAAACTAAATTTGGAAGACAAGTGCAAAACAATCCTCCTTAAGCATCTCCAGTGGCCGTCGTCACACTTGAACTGGTTGGAGTATGTTGTGTACCTAAGACACTTGGGTCAACTACTCTCGCTGGTTACTGGGTGGAGCAAGTTGTGTACCTTAATACTTAGGTCAACCACTCCCGCCGGGACTCTAATGGTTAACGATTTTGTGATCCTGCAATAGCTGCCATATATGGTTCAAGGTACGCCCTAAAGGGTGCACGTTGTCGTCCACGTGGGAACACGGCAGCTATTCCTTGGTCGCGGCAGCAACATTCCAACGTTCACATGGGAACACGCTGGAGATTGCAATAGGTCCAAAATACCGTTGTGAAGCAAGCCCTGCCCTAGTAGGATGCCTTCAATCTGATTGTTGGCAAACAAACGGGATAACACGGCCCTTCCTCGACCAAATAAGTGATTCATCCTTAGATGTACCACACATAGAAATGCACGTGATTCATCTTTAGATGCACGTTGCAAAATATTAAGACAATAAAATCTAAAAATAACCCCTTTTTTCATCATCAAAGCACTGATACGTTTTTTTACACGTTGCAGGAGATTTCAACAATAAAAAATCAATTACATAAGCAATCGAGTCAACCCTGCAGCCAAATCACAGGAAGAAGCGTTTTTTTTTAAACAAGAATACTAAAATTTGTGTTTAATGGAAGCATTAACCCAGTCGGTGATCGAATTGAATGGTTCAATTGCTGCCCTTATGGGAGAACTCAGGGGAGCAGAGGCAAGGATTCGTCAGCTTGAAGAGCTAAACCAATCGGCCGCAGCGTCGGCGGTAGTCACACCTTTAAGGGGATTTTCGGGAATATTCGAGGGTGATCCGGTGCAATATGTTTATTAGGTGCATTCGGTAGAAGGAATTTTAGAAGATTATAAAATCGTGCGTTCTAAGCCTATCTATAAGGCAATTCTTAAAACAATTCGAGGAAAGATTAGAGGAAAAGCTAACGCGGCTTTAATTTCGCACAACATTTTCGACGGTGATTGGCTCGCAATGAACACTTGCCTTTCGTTGCATTTTGCTGACAAGAGGGATATACGAACCCTTGAGCATCAGCTGGGACAACTGTCACAAGGAAGTTCAAGCCTCGACGAATTCTACGCAAGGGTGAACCACCAAATATCTCTAATCATCAACAAGCTCAAATCAGGGGATCAGTCTGCCGAGGTTGTAGACGCGTTAATCGAAACATGCAGGAACACAAAAGAGCCCACAGAAATCACATGGAAAACAAGGCGGTACTATTTTCCAAAAATGGCGAGTCGCATAAAAATGTACACTAAGGGATGTGAGACCTGCTTAACGAACAAATACGACAGGCACCCTTTTGTCCCCGAGTTAGAAGATACACCTATTCCCGAAAATCCGTGTGACATCCTGCACATAGATATTTTCGAAATCCAAGGCGAGAAATTCTTAAGTTGTTTAGATAAATTTTCGAAGTTTTGGAAAAATTTTTCATATCAAAAATAGATCCGCGGTTCACTTACGCAGTAAATTTGCAAAAATTATCCGTTACTTCACCGCGCCTCGAATGATAGTCACCGACAACGAACGAGGCTTCGTCAGCCCTATGGTAGCTAATTACGTTAGAGGTTTGGGCATCAAATTTTACCAAACCCCGATTCAAAGGATGTGAGTGAGGAGAGGCTGCATTCCACAATCATAGAAATATACCGTTGCTTAAAAAGGGAGATAAGTGTCGAGAACCCTAAGGAACTACTATGCATAGCAGTTGACCGAACCCAACGGATTAATTATCAGAATTTAACAAATTTCCAAGCCAGGGTGTTTTCGGAGGTCAGGGAACAAATCAAAAAGAATCAAGAAATGCGGAACCTACGAGTTAATAAAAAAAGGAAAAAGGGTAGAAACTATGAGCCAGGAGACGTCTTGTACGTTAATAATAAGCAAATCAAAGGAAAGGAGAAACCGGTTTACGCCAAAGAGATAGTAGGAAAGAATAATTAGGGTAACAATTGAAACCAACAAGGGTAAAAGAGTCCATAAAACACAGGTGAAAAATTCGTAAAAAATACATGAGATTAGTAACCACTAAAGTAAAGTGGACTCCCGGTAAAAGGATTCAACTAATTTGCTGAAGTAAAATCTTAATAAGTCTGAAACTCAAAGACTCTAGAAACCAATGAAAAAATAAAAGAATTTTAGAGTAAAAATTAAATTAGTAATAATTTTTACACACTACTAACTACTTACTTCTTGCTAACTCGCTGATAACTTGTGCATATAAACCTAGTAAATAATGCTTAGAGCACAGGCGAGCAATCTAAAGTCTTAAGAACATACTAACACATTAACTTATAAATTACTATTATCATTAGGAATATTGCTGACGATATCAACCAACGCACTGGACGTCTTTGAGTACGATGCACCAATTCGTAACCATTCAACAAGGCAGCGGTTGAATTATCGATGGCCACTTCACAAAAGCTGAAACTTAAGGACTAATAGGCAATTGCAACTCTATCAATAATGCAACAATTTGTGAGATGTCCTCTATTGAAATATTCCTGGGGGATGGTTGCATGGCCCGCCTGCTCAAGGGCGGAAAATAAGCGCAGATATCCAGCTACCGAAGATCCATACAATAGCAGACCAAGGCCAAGTCAAAGTAACCTTAAAAAGTCTCCCAACAACTTATGTTGATCTACGGGATGCAGATATTTAGAGGGGGGGGGGGGGGGCATTTAACACATTGCCCAACTCGTTGGCCTTATCATTCCTATCACCCATACCCATATCAACTCAGTTTATCTGTGACACTTAAGAAACATAAAGTAGGCTGGGGATAGAAAAAGTTGAAGTCATTGTATTGGAATAAAAATAAAAAGCATATTATAATTAACGACGGAATAGAACGGTATTGAAGTCTTGCGTTTTAATTGGAAATAACCAAGCTGAAAGGAAGTAACCGCAAATTAAACCTTTGCGTTCAATACAAAGGAGCCAGGCGACTCCCAACCTTAATTTTTTCGCCCTCCCTTCAGGAGCGCGTTAATTTATATATATATATATATATATATATATATATATATATATATATATATATATATATATATATATATATATATATATATATATATATATATATATATATATATATATATATATATATATATATATATATATATATATATATATATATATATATATTATATATATATATATATATATATATATATATATATATATATATATATATATATATATATATATATATATATATATATATAATTTAATTAATTTAATTTTAGAATGTGAGCCGTACCTTTGTGTGGCGATAAAACCGAAATGTTTCACAGCATACATGTTCGTGTAAAAGATGGGTGGGACGAAAACGATTCTCTGTTAGTGTACTAACTAAATGTACTGACTGTTGGAGCATCATGATCACAATGTATTGCACATTTTGTCAGAGACAAAAATACTAGACAATTTGGTAATGAAAGTACTATTGAGGCAGTTACAAAGCAGCATTATGTAGACGATTTTATTGCTTCTACAAGCACCATAGAAGACGCTATTGAATTGGCTGTAAATGTGCGGGACATCCATGCCAAGGTGGTTTTGATATGCGTAATTGGTCATCAAACTCCTTAGAAGTTTTGAAAGCTCAAGAAGATACAAAAGACCACGACCTAAGGACATTTGAAAATAATGAACATATGACTCAATATAAAAAAAAATTGGGTTTATTGAGACCCCAAAAACGATGTTTTAAAATGAATTTTAAGTTTGTGCGGCTTCGACGACCAATTCTATCAGAGGATTTTGTGCACACAAAGCGGGAGGTTTTAATGTCCGTTTTTACATCATGCTTTATGTCATATTTAAAAACAGTTCTGCAAGAAATATGGTGGAGCGGTATAAACTGGGACGAGCCTCTTAGAGATGATCACTTTAACAAGTGGAAGAATTGGCTCATATTTTTCGCATTAATTTCCCAGGTAGCTATACCACGCTGTTATTCACCCACACTACAAAAGAAATACTATTCTGTAGAATGCATACGTTTGTCGATGCAAGTGAAGTCGCTTATGCTGCCGTTTCATATTTTCGATTTACTTGTGGTGATAAGGTTGATATAGTACTCATAGCGGCAAAATCAAAGGTAACCCCACTTTGAGCCCTTTCCGTACCACTTGAGTTTCAAGCAGCAACTATTGGTGCCAGGCTTATGAAGACAAACACTTCAACCGATATAAAATGAAAGCGAAAGATTATGTGGACCGGTTCAAAAACTGTCTTGACCTGGGTGGGGACCCTAGAAAGTATAAACAGTTTGTCATGTTTCGAAAAATAGTAATGTCTTGATCCCATCGTTTATATTAACTCAACGATTCCTTGAATGAATTCCATGAATGAAGCTGATATATATACATATATACATATGCATATATATATATATATATATATATATATATACATATATATATATATATATATATATATATATATATATATATATATATATATATATATATATATATATATATATATATATATATATATATATATATATATATATATATATATATATATATATATATATATATATATATATATATATATATATATATATATATATATATATATATATATATATATATATATATATATATATATATATATATATATATATATATATATATATATATATATATATATTCTAAAAAACTATTAACCTTTCGGTGACCATTTCTACAAAAAAAAACATATTTTTGCAAGTGTAAACCTTGTTACATTTCATTATCTACTGGATATTAGTGGATACGAAACTGAATAAACATACTCGTATAGAATAAAATCGGGACAAAACTTTCTCAACATTTATTGTCAGTAGAATATAGTGTCACATTTGTCGAAATTTAATTCTTGTTTATACAGGCTTTTAAAAAATCGTTAGTCTCGCAAAAGTATTCAAAACGCAAAACCAACTGGTACTGTATAATCAGTTGTTGCAGATAAACACAAAAAAAACTTCAACGTCTCGATAAAATATCACAAGACGCATTGTCAAAGAATACGTGCAGTTTTTTTTTTAAAAAATATTCAGTACTGAGTACCATGTTGTGTGTACGCCAAATACTAATGTTATTTGCTAAAGTCGTTTTGTTTATAGGGTTTTCCCTAAGGGAAATTTTCCCTAAGGGAAATTTTCCCTAAGGGGAAATTCCCGACAAAAACCCATTGCGTAAAAATTTGAATGCATTCGAAAATTTGGAATAAGATCCAAAATCTTACTTTAGACATATAATTCCGGATCGGAAAGGTTTTCTCTTCTTGGGAAACGTGTACGTGTTAGTGCTCCAGGAAAGTGTTCTAGATGGTACCAATTAATCTACCTCTTAGTGTTTCTTTTTGTAGCACCATCTCTTTTATTCCAACAAACAGTCTTCTTGGTACTTTCACATTTTTGCGTTCTGCTTAGCTGTATTTGTTTTGCTGAACTGTTGCGGCAGCCTTTTTTGTATAAAATTAAATAAATACTATATAATAAATAAAATAAAATTTAAACTTATTTGGAATTAGATTATAAATAACAAATAATCTAAAAACGGAAATTATTTGTTCTACAGATTCAAGAGAACGGCCACTTAAAGGTACTAACTCTACTCTTGAATAACACGGGCTGCAAAAAAGCAACAATCCTTTCCACAATGCCGTGCTGTGAGTTATCTTATGATATCAACCCTAATTAATTGTAGTTTTCAATGAAGGATGAAACTCCCCATTCAAATAATGCACAATACCGGCCAATTTTGACATTCGCGTAATAATTTAAATACCAGTCACACGATTTTTTTATAATAAGTTACTAGCAAATAGAATATAATTTAGACCAGCAGACGAAAATTTGGAGCCATTGCCGGGCCCGTCTTTGCGCATTCCAAACGTAGACTGAAACTTTTATGCGAATACATGATTTTCTCTTACATTTTGTTTCCTGCAATATATTCGTACTAATTTCATCTTTTTATGCGCATAAGGACAAAATGGCCTATTACGAGATTTCGATAACATCGGAACCCTTAGGCAATGGTGGATGGAAGGAAGAAATGGGTGGGTATATGTAAGTCATACGCACAAGATTCTGTTCATCAGCCTCATATCAGTAGAGTTCGAGATGTGATGCTGTTATATAAAAATATATGTACATATACGATTTGTTAATCTTTGGTCGAAAAAGCTCACAAATATATTCAAGCTTTTATAAAATACTTAGAAGAATTAGAATTTGCGGATAAAAAGTAGAAAGTTATCATGTTGGGCGGGACGAAACTAGCTATAAATTCTGTTATTTTTTGGTCGACGAACTATTAGTAGATGAAAACATTTTTTTATCATGACAAAATCCTTTAATCAGGACAAGTTAGAAAACACGTTTGCTATATTATGTCAAAAAAGGTGAAAAAAATACCAATCCTTTTGTAGCTGAAATAAATGGCATTTTGGCGAAGTTGATAGTCGCTAAAATTGTTCAATAAAGTTCCTCTAGCAATTGTGAGCAGTCTCAGGACGAGGAAATACTGACTGAAGAAAAATTTGATAGCTCCCATTTAGCCTCAGATCAAACAAACACAATCCCAAGCGAAGTAAATGATGTCGACTTTGACAACCATATCTATGCCGAATATTTTCTTAAAGATGTTTTCGATAATTCAGCTGACATTAATATTGAGGGGTTTCGATGAGCTAATTTGATGGTTACGTGACACTCAAAGTTATACCAAAGCTGGATTGTAGAGAGTGTGAGCAGACGTTAAGAAAGCTGGGTGAAGTTTTGATGGCTTCCAGCAAAATTGTCATAGTTTTCAAAAATTATCATTTATTAACAAGCTTTGGAAACTTTTTTGCTCCGTGTGATGCCTTAATAAATGTGTGCAAGAAGCATATATGTATTAATTTTTTATACATTTTTAAGAATGAGCCACAGAAGGTAGGTTATATGAAAGAACCTTGTAAAAGCGCAACAACAAATTGGTTTGATGGCGAATGTTGCCATCACATTTTAGAAATACTTAATTTTCTCTTACCTGCACTTCTCCAAAAACACTGTGGCTGGATTATAAGAAAATGTAGGTTCAAAGAAAGAACACTAAAAATTATTTCCAATGAATAGCACTACTCTTTTACTTTTATAAAAAATTGAAAAAAAGTTAAAACACAAAAGTGAAAAAAAAATAAAAAAAACATGGAAACAATAAAAACACAAAATTAAAAAATGTAAAATACAGCAAATTAGAAAAAAATCAAAAAATTAAAAAAAAAAACAAAAATTAAAAAAAACACAAAATTTATTAATTAGTTTTTTGAATTATTTTTACTTTGTTTTATTTATAAATGAAAAAAGATAACAAGAAGAAAATAATTTAACTTGCACAAATTTTAATTTTGACTTCAAAATGTACCTCATTTGAACCTATTTAAACTTATAAATATTATATTAAAATCAAAATATCTAACTTATATTGCTATTCACGAATTAGGATAAAAAATCTTTAATATACATGTCATATATTGCGAATTTGCTGACAATGCTATCATAGCATACGCTGTCTACCAGACTTTTTAAAGAAGCAAAAAAATAAAAAAGAAACATTATTACACACACGACAGCAGCAGTGCTCGCTCTTATTGTAAATGACGTCATTTCACCCTTCGTTTCTGCGAAAGCTTTTGCTCTTAGAAATGCGGACGCAGCATACACTGCAGCATACACTGGACGGGTAGCCCAGGAAATACCCGTAAATTTTAGCTTGTATGAGATGCGCATTCTATAAGATTTATATTCTTTGCTTCTGGTTAAATTGACAAAGGGTTGGTGTCGATTGAAAACATGCTCCCCAGTACTTGATAACATGTTGGAGAGCCTTTAATAACGAGCTTTTTTGTAAACATTTTCGTTGTTAAATGTACAAGCGGCGTCAAAAAGACTGAAAATTATGCTTTGAGACTCTAAGTTCATTTAATTTAACAAAATCGTAATGTCTTGATCTCATCCTCCATATTTACTCAACGATTCCTTGAATTGAGCTGACGTTTAATTCCTAAAAATATTAACTTTTTCGATGTACATTTCTACAAAAAAAAACATATTGCAAGTTTAAACCTTAAAATTATGCTTTGAATCTCTTATTGCATTTAATTTAGAAAAATAGTAATGTCTTGATCCCATCGTTTATATTAACTCAACGAATCCTTGAATGAAGCTGACGTTTAATTCTAAAAAACTATTAACCTTTTCGGTGTACATTTCTACAAAAAAATATATTTTTGCAAGTGTAAACCTTGCTACATTTCATCATCTACTGGATATTAGTGGATACGAAACTGAATAAACATATAGAATTAAATCGGTACAAAACTTTCTCAACATTTATTGTCAGTAGAATATAGTGTCACATTTGGTGAAATTTAATTCTTGTTTATACAGGCTTTTAAAAATCGTTAGGAATAAGATCCAAAATCTTACTTTAGACATATAATTCCGGTTCGGAAAGGTTTTCTCTTCTTGGGACACGTGTACGTGTTAGTGCTCCAGGAAAGTGTTCTAGATGGTACCAATTAATCTACCTCTTAGTGTTTCTTTTTGTAGCACCATCTCTTTTATTCCAACAAACAGTCTTCTTTGTACTTTCACATTTTTGCGTTCTGCTTAGCTGTATTTGTTTTGCTGAACTGTTGCGGCAGCCTTTTTTGTATAAAATTAAATAAATACTATATAATAAATAAAATAAAATTTAAACTTATTTGGAATTAGATTATTAATAACAAATAATCTAAAAACGGAAATTATTTGTTCTACAGATTCAAGAGAACGGCCACTTAAAGGTACTAACTCTACTCTTGAATAACACGGGCTGCAAAATAGCAACAATCCTTTCCACAATGCCGTGCTGTGAGTTATCTTACGATATCAACCCTAATTAATTGTAGTTTTCAAAGAAGGATGAAACTCCCCATTCAAATAATGCACAATACCGGCCAATTTTGACATTTGCGTGATAATATAAATAACAGTCACACGATTATTTTAATAATAATAACCATATATTTATATATATATATATATATATATATATATATATATATATATATATATATATATATATATATATATATATATATATATATATATATATATATATATATATATATATATATATATATATATATATATATATATATATATATATATATATATATATATATATATATATATATATATATATATATATATATATATATATATATATATATATATATATATATATATATATATATATATATATATAATTTAATTAATTTTATTTTAGAATGTGAGCCGTACCTTTGTGTGGCGATAAAACCGAAATGTTTCACAGCATACATGTTCGTGTAAAAGATGGGTGGGACGAAAACGATTCTCTGTTAGTGTACTAACTAAATGTACTGACTGTTGGAGCATCATGATCACAATGTATTGCACATTTTGTCAGAGACAAAAATACTAGACAATTTGGTAATGAAAGTACTATTGAGGCAGTTACAAAGCAGCATTATGTAGACGATTTTATTGCTTCTACAAGCACCATAGAAGACGCTATTGAATTGGCTGTAAATGTGCGGGACATCCATGCCAAGGTGGTTTTGATATGCGTAATTGGTCATCAAACTCATTAGAAGTTTTGAAAGCTCAAGAAGATACAAAAGACCACGACCTAAGGACATTTGAAAATAATGAACATATGACTCAATATAAAAAAAAAATTGGGTTTATTGAGACCCCAAAAACGATGTTTTAAAATGAATTTTAAGTTTGTGCGGCTTCGACGACCAATTCTATCAGAGGATTTTGTGCACACAAAGCGGGAGGTTTTAATGTCCGTTTTTACATCATGCTTTATGTCATATTTAAAAACTGTTCTGCAAGAAATATGGTGGAGCGGTATAAACTGGGACGAGCCTCTTAGAGATGATCACTTTAACAAGTGGAAGAATTGGCTCATATTTTTCGCATTAATTTCCCTATTAACCTTTCGGTGTACATTTCTCCAAAAAAAACATATTTTTGCAAGTGTAAACCTTGTTACATTTCATTATCTTCTGGATATTAGTGGATACGAAACTGAATAAACATACTCGTATAGAATAAAATCGGGACAAAACTTTCTCAACATTTATTGTCAGTAGAATATAGTGTCACATTTGTCGAAATTTAATTCTTGTTTATACAGGCTTTTAAAAAATCGTTAGTCTCGCAAAAGTATTCAAAACGCAAAACCAACTGGTACTGTATAATCAGTTGTTGCAGATAAACACAAAAAAAAAAACTTCAACGTCTCGATAAAATATCACAAGACGCATTGTCAAAGAATACGTGCAGTTTTTTTTTTAAAAAATATTCAGTACTGAGTACCATGTTGTGTGTACGCCAAATACTAATGTTATTTGCTAAAGTCGTGTTGTTTTTTTCTCTTCTTGGGAAACGTGTACGTGTTAGTGCTCCAGGAAAGTGTTCTAGATGGTACCAATTAATCTACCTCTTAGTGTTTCTTTTTGTAGCACCATCTCTTTTATTCCAATAAACAGTCTTCTTTGTACTTTCACATTTTTGCGTTCTGCTTAGCTGTATTTGTTTTGCTGAACTGTTGCGGCAGCCTTTTTTGTATAAAATTAAATAAATACTATATAATAAATAAAATAAAATTTAAACTTATTTGGAATTAGATTATTAATAACAAATAATCTAAAAACGGAAATTATTTGTTCTACAGATTCAAGAGAACGGCCACTTAAAGGTACTAACTCTACTCTTGAATAACACGGGCTGCAAAAGAGCAACAATCCTTTCCACAATGCCGTGCTGTGAGTTATCTTATGATATCAACCCTAATTAATTGTAGTTTTCAATGAAGGATGAAACTCCCCATTCAAATAATGCACAATACCGGCCAATTTTGACATTCGCGTAATAATTTAAATACCAGTCACACGATTTTTTAATAATAAGTTACTAGCAAATAGAATATAATTTAGACCAGTAGACGAAAATTTGGAGCCATTGCCGGGCCCGTCTTTGCGCATTCCAAACGTAGACTGAAACTTTTATGCGAATACATGATTTTCTCTTACATTTTGTTTCCTGCAATATATTCGTACTAATTTCATCTTTTTATGCGCATAAGGACAAAGTGGCCTATTACGAGATTTCGATAACATCGGAACCCTTAGGCAATGGTGGATGGAAGGAAGAAATGTGTGGGTATATGTAAGTCATACGCACAAGAATCTGTTCATCAGCCTCATATCAGTAGAGTTCGAGATGTGATGCTGTTATATAAAAATATATGTACATATACGATTTGTTAATCTTTGGTCGAAAAAGCTCACAAATATATTCAAGCTTTTATAAAATACTTAGAAGAATTAGAATTTGCGGATAAAAAGTAGAAAGTTATCATGTTGGGCGGGACGAAACTAGCTATAAATTCTGTTATTTTTTGGTCGACGAACTATTAGTAAATGAAAACATTTTTTTTATCATGACAAAATCCTTTAATCAGGACAAGTTAGAAAACACGTTTGCTATATTATGTCAAAAAAGGTGAAAAAAATACCAATCCTTTTGTAGCTGAATTAAATGGCATTTTGGCGAAGTTGATAGTCGCTAAAATTGTTCAATAAAGTTCCTCTAGCAATTGTGAGCAGTCTCAGGACGAGGAAATACTGACTGAAGAAAATTCTGATAGCTCCCATTTAGCCTCAGATCAAACAAACACAATCCCAAGCGAAGTAAATGATGTCGACTTTGACAACCAAATCTATGCCGAATATTTTCTTAAAGATGTTTTCGATAATTCAGCTGACATTAATATTGAGGTGGTTTCGATGAGCTAATATGTTGGTTACGTGACATTCAAAGTTATACCAAAGCTGGATTGTAGAAAGTGTGAGCAGACGTTAAGAAAGCTGGGTGAAGTTTTGATGGCTTCCAGCAAAATTGTTATAGTTTTCAAAAATTATCATTTATTAACAAGCTTTGGAAACTTTTTTGCTCCGTGTGATGCCTTAATAAATGTGTGCAAGAAGCACATATGTATTAATTTTTTATACATTTTTTAAGAATGAGCCACAGAAGGTAGGTTATATGAAAGAACCTTGTAAAAGCGCAACAACAAAATGGTTTGATGGCGAATGTTGCCATCACATTTTAGAAATACTTAATTTTCTCTTACCTGCACTTCTCCAAATACACTGTGGCTGGATTATAAGAAAATGTAGGTTCAAAGAAAGAACACTAAAAATTATTTCCAATGAATAGCACTACTCTTTTACTTTTATAAAAAATTGAAAAAAAGTTAAAACACAAAAGTGAAAAAAAAATAAAAAAAACATGGAAACAATAAAAACACAAAATTAAAAAATGTAAAATACAGCAAATTAGAAAAAAATCAAAAAATTAAAAAAAAAAAACAAAAATTAAAAAAAACACAAAATTTATTAATTAGTTTTTTGAATTATTTTTACTTTTTTTTATTTATAAATGAAAAAAGATAACAAGAAGAAAATAATTTAACTTGCACAAATTTTAATTTTGACTTCAAAATGTACCTCATTTGAACCTATTTAAACTTATAAATATTATATTAAAATCAAAATATCTAACTTATATTGCTATTCACGAATTAGGATAAAAAATCTTTAATATACATGTCATATATTGCGAATTTGCTGACAATGCTATCATAGCATACGCTGTCTACCAGACTTTTTAAAGAAGCAAAAAAATAAAAAAGAAACATTATTACACACACGACAGCAGCAGTGCTCGCTCTTATTGTAAATGACGTCATTTCACCCTTCGTTTCTGCGAAAGCTTTTGCTCTTAGAAATGCGGACGCAGCATACACTGCAGAAAGTGCGTACACTGGACGGGTAGCCCAGGAAATACCCGTAAATTTTAGCTTGTATGAGATGCGCATTCTATAAGATTTATATTCTTTGCTTCTGGTTAAATTGACAAAGGGTTGGTGTCGATTGAAAACATGCTCCCCAGTACTTGATAACATGTTGGAGAGCCTTTAATAACGAGCTTTTTTGTAAACATTTTCGTTGTTAAATGTACAAGCGGCGTCAAAAAGACTGAAAATTATGCTTTGAGACTCTAAGTTCATTTAATTTAACAAAATCGTAATGTCTTGATCTCATCCTCCATATTTACTCAACGATTCCTTGAATTGAGCTGACGTTTAATTCCTAAAAATATTAACTTTTTCGATGTACATTTCTACAAAAAAAAACATATTGCAAGTTTAAACCTTAAAATTATGCTTTGAATCTCTTATTGCATTTAATTTAGAAAAATAGTAATGTCTTGATCCCATCGTTTATATTAACTCAACGAATCCTTGAATGAAGCTGACGTTTAATTCTAAAAAACTATTAACCTTTTCGGTGTACATTTCTACAAAAAAATATATTTTTGCAAGTGTAAACCTTGCTACATTTCATCATCTACTGGATATTAGTGGATACGAAACTGAATAAACATATAGAATAAAATCGGTACAAAACTTTCTCAACATTTATTGTCAGTAGAATATAGTGTCACATTTGGTGAAATTTAATTCTTGTTTATACAGGCTTTTAAAAATCGTTAGGAATAAGATCCAAAATCTTACTTTAGACATATAATTCCGGTTCGGAAAGGTTTTCTCTTCTTGGGACACGTGTACGTGTTAGTGCTCCAGGAAAGTGTTCTAGATGGTACCAATTAATCTACCTCTTAGTGTTTCTTTTTGTAGCACCATCTCTTTTATTCCAACAAACAGTCTTCTTTGTACTTTCACATTTTTGCGTTCTGCTTAGCTGTATTTGTTTTGCTGAACTGTTGCGGCAGCCTTTTTTGTATAAAATTAAATAAATACTATATAATAAATAAAATAAAATTTAAACTTATTTGGAATTAGATTATTAATAACAAATAATCTAAAAACGGAAATTATTTGTTCTACAGATTCAAGAGAACGGCCACTTAAAGGTACTAACTCTACTCTTGAATAACACGGGCTGCAAAAAAGCAACAATCCTTTCCACAATGCCGTGCTGTGAGTTATCTTATGATATCAACCCTAATTAATTGTAGTTTTCAATGAAGGATGAAACTCCCCATTCAAATAATGCACAATACCGGCCAATTTTGTCATTCGCGTAATAATTTAAATACCAGTCACACGATTTTTTAATAATAAGTTACTAGCAAATAGAATGTAATTTAGACCAGTAGACGAAAATTTGGAGCCATTGCCGGGCCCGTCTTTCCGCATTCCAAACGTAGACTGAAACTTTTATGCGAATACATGATTTTCTCTTACATTTTGTTTCCTGCAATATATTCGTACTAATTTCATCTTTTTATGCTCATAAGGACAAAGTGGCCTATTACGAGATTTCGATAACATCGGAACCCTTAGGCAATGGTGGATGGAAGGAAGAAATGTGTGGGTATATGTAAGTCATACGCACAAGAATCTGTTCATCAGCCTCATATCAGTAGAGTTCGAGATGTGATGCTGTTATATAAAAATATATGTACATATACGATTTGTTAATCTTTGGTCGAAAAAGCTCACAAATATATTCAAGCTTTTATAAAATACTTAGAAGAATTAGAATTTGCGGATAAAAAGTAGAAAGTTATCATGTTGGGCGGGACGAAACTAGCTATAAATTCTGTTATTTTTTGGTCGACGAACTATTAGTAAATGAAAACATTTTTTTATCATGACAAAATCCTTTAATCAGGACAAGTTAGAAAACACGTTTGCTATATTATGTCAAAAAAGGTGAAAAAAATACCAATCCTTTTGTAGCTGAAATAAATGGCATTTTGGCGAAGTTGATAGTCGCTAAAATTGTTCAATAAAGTTCCTCTAGCAATTGTGAGCAGTCTCAGGACGAGGAAATACTGACTGAAGAAAAATTTGATAGCTCCCATTTAGCCTCAGATCAAACAAACACAATCCCAAGCGAAGTAAATGATGTCGACTTTGACAACCATATCTATGCCGAATATTTTCTTAAAGATGTTTTCGATAATTCAGCTGACATTAATATTGAGGGGTTTCGATGAGCTAATTTGATGGTTACGTGACATTCAAAGTTATACCAAAGCTGGATTGTAGAAAGTGTGAGCAGACGTTAAGAAAGCTGGGTGAAGTTTTGATGGCTTCCAGCAAAATTGTTATAGTTTTCAAAAATTATCATTTATTAACAAGCTTTGGAAACTTTTTTGCTCCGTGTGATGCCTTAATAAATGTGTGCAAGAAGCATATATGTATTAATTTTTTTTACATTTTTTAAGAATGAGCCACAGAAGGTAGGTTATATGAAAGAACCTTGTAAAAGCGCAACAACAAAATGGTTTGATGGCGAATGTTGCCATCACATTTTAGAAATACTTAATTTTCTCTTACCTGCACTTCTCCAAAAACACTGTGGCTGGATTATAAGAAAATGTAGGTTCAAAGAAAGAACACTAAAAAGTATTTCCAATGAATAGCACTACTCTTTTACTTATATAAAAAATTGAAAAAAGTTAAAACACAAAAAATAAAATTGAAAAAAAATAAAAAAAAAACATGGAAACAATAAAAACACAAAATTAAAAAATGTAAAATACAGCAAATTAGAAAAAAATCAAAAAATTAAAAAAAAAAACAAAAATTAAAAAAACACAAAATTTATTAATTAGTTTTTTGAATTATTTTTACTTTTTTTTATAAATGAAAAAAGATAACAAGAAGAAAATAAATTAACTTGCACAAGTTTTAATTTTGACTTCAAAATGTACCTCATTTGAACCTATTTAAACTTATAAATATTATATTAAAACCAAAATATCTAACTTATATTGCTATTCACGAATTAGGATAAAAAATCTTTAATATACATGTCATATATTGCGAAATTGCTGACAATGCTATCATAGCATACGCTGTCTACCAGACTTTTTAAAAAAGCAAAAAAATAAAATAGAAACATTATCACACACATGATAGCAGCAGTGCTCGCTCTTATTGTAAATCACGTCATTTCACCCTTCGTTTCTGCGAAAGCTTTTGCTCTTAGAAATGCGGACGCAGCATACACTGCAGAAAGAAAGGAGAGTGCGTACACTGGACGGGTAGCCCAGGAAATAGCCGTAAATTTTAGCTTGTATGAGATGCGCATTCTATAAGATTTATATTCTTTGCTTCTGGTTAAATTGACAAAGGGTTGGTGTCGATTGAAAACATGCTCCCCAGTACTTGATAACATGTTGGAGAGCCTTTAATAACGAGTTTTTTTTGTAAACATTTTCGTTGTTAAATGTACAAGCGTCGTCAAAAAGACTGAAAATTATGCTTTGAGACTCTAAGTTCATTTAATTTAACAAAATCGTAATGTCTTGATCTCATCCTCCATATTTACTCAACGATTTCTTGAATTGAGCTGACGTTTAATTCCTAAAAATATTAACTTTTTCGATTACATTTCTACAAAAAAAACATATTGCAAGTTTAAACCTTAAAATTATGCTTTGAATATCTTAGTGCATTTAATTTAGAAAAATAGTAATGTCTTGATCCCATCGTTTATATTAACTCAACGAATCCTTGAATGAAGCTGACGTTTAATTCTAAAAAACTATTAACCTTTTCGGTGTACATTTCTACAAAAAAAATATATTTTTGCAAGTGTAAACCTTGCTACATTTCATCATCTACTGGATGTTAGTGGATACGAAACTGAATAAACATATTGAATAAAATCGGTACAAAACTTTCTCAACATTTATTGTCAGTAGAATATAGTGTCACATTTGGTGAAATTTAATTCTTGTTTATACAGGCTTTTAAAAATCGTTAGCCTCGCAAAAGTATTCAAAACGCAAAACTAACTGGTACTGTATAATCAGTTGTTGCAGATAAACACAAAAAAAAACTTCAACGTCTCGATAAAATATCACAAGACGCATTGTCAAAGAAAACGTGCAGTTTTTTTTTTTTTAAAAATATTCAGTTCTGAGTACCATGTTGTGTGTACGCCAAATACTAATGTTATTTGCTAAAGTCGTTTTGTTTATTGGGTTTTTCCCTAAGGGGAAATTCCCGACAAAAACCCATTGCGTAAAAATTTGAATGCATTCGAAAATTTGGAATAAGATCCAAAATCTTACTTTAGACATATCATTCCGGTTCGGAAAGGTTTTCTCTTCTTGGGAAACGTGTACGTGTTAGTGCTCCAGGAAAGTGTTCTAGATGGTACCAATTAATCTACCTCTTAGTGTTTCTTTTTGTAGCACCATCTCTTTTATTCCAACAAACAGTCTTCTTTGTACTTTCACATTTTTGCGTTCTGCTTAGCTGTATTTGTTTTGCTGAACTGTTGCGGCAGCCTTTTTTGTATAAAATTAAATAAATACTATATAATAAATAAAATTTAAACTTATTTGGAATTAGATTATTAATAACAAATAATCTAAAAACGGAAATTATTTGTTCTACAGATTCAAGAGAACGGCCACTTAAAGGTACTAACTCTACTCTTGAATAACACGGGCTGCAAAATAGCAACAATCCTTTCCACAATGCCGTGCTGTGAGTTATCTTATGATATCAACCCTAATTAATTGTAGTTTTCAAAGAAGGATGAAACTCCCCATTCAAATAATGCACGCCGGTAGACCAATTTTGACATTCGCGTAATAATTAAAATACCAGTCACACGATTTTTTAATAATAAGTTACTAGCAAATAGAATATAATTTAGACCAGCAGACGAAAATTTGGAGCCATTGCCGGGCCCGTCTTTGCGCATTCCAAACGTAGACTGAAACTTTTATGCGAATACATGATTTTCTCTTACATTTTGTTTCCTGCAATATATTCGTACTAATTTCATCTTTTTATGCGCATAAGGACAAAGTGGCCTATTACGAGATTTCGATAACATCGGAACCCTTAGGCAATGGTGGATGGAAGGAAGAAATGGGTGGGTATATGTAAGTCATACGCACAAGAATCTGTTCATCAGCCTTATATCAATAGAGTTCGAGATGCTGTTATATAAAAATATATGTACATATACGATTTGTTAATCGTACTTTTGCTATATTATGTCAAAAAAGGTGAAAAAAATACCAATCCTTTTGTAGCTGAATTAAATGGCATTTTGGCGAAGTTGATAGTCGCTAAAATTGTTCAATAAAGTTCCTCTAGCAATTGTGAGCAGTCTCAGGACGAGGAAATACTGACTGAAGAAAATTTTGATAGCTCCCATTTAGCCTCAGATCAAACAAACACAATCCCAAGCGAAGTAAATGATGTCGACTTTGACAACCAAATCTATGCCGAATATTTTCTTAATGATGTTTTCGATAATTCAGCTGACATTAATATTGAGGTGGTTTCGATGAGCTAATTTGTTGGTTACGTGACATTCAAAGTTATACCAAAGCTGGATTGTAGAAAGTGTGAGCAGACGTTAAGAAAGCTGGGTGAAGTTTTGATGGCTTCCAGCAAAATTGTTATAGTTTTCAAAAATTATCATTTATTAACAAGCTTTGGAAACTTTTTTGCTCCGTGTGATGCCTTAATAAATGTGTGCAAGAAGCATATATGTACTATTTTTTATACAGTTTTTAAGGATGAGCCACAGAAGGTAGGTTATATGAAAGAACCTTGTAAAAGCGCAACAACAAAATGGTTTGATGGCGAATGTTGCCATCACATTATAGAAATACTTAATTTTCCCTTACCTGCACTTCTCCAAAAACACTGTGGCTGGGTTATAAGAAAATGTAGGTTCAAAGAAAGAACACTAAAAATTATTTCCAATGAATAGCACTACTCTTTTACTTATATAAAAAATTGAAAAAAGTTAAAACACACAATTGAAAAAAATAAAAAAAAAATGGAAACAATAAATACAGCAAATTAGAAAAAAAAATCAAAAAATTAAAAAAACACAAAATTTATTAATTAGTTTTTTGAATTATTTTTACTTTTTTTTATTTATAAATAAAAAGATAACAAGAAGAAAATAAATTAACTTGCACAAATTTTAGCTTCAAAATGTACCTCATTTGAACCTATTTAAACTTATAAATATTATATTAAAACCAAAATATCTAACTTATATTGCTATTCACGAATTAGGATGAAAAATCTTTAATATACATGTCATATATTGCGAATTTGCTGACAATGCTATCATAGAATACGCTGTCTACCAGACTTTTTAAAGAAGCAAAAAAATAAAAAAGAAACATTATTACACACACGATAGCAGCAGTGCTCGCTCTTATTGTAAATGACGTCATTTCACCCTTCGTTTCTGCGAAAGCTTTTGCTCTTAGAAATGCGGACGCAGCATACACTGCAGAAAGTGCGTACACTGGACGGGTAGCCCAGGAAATACCCGTAAATTTTAGCTTGTATGAGATGCGCATTCTATAAGATTTATATTCTTTGCTTCTGGTTAAATTGACAAAGGGTTGGTGTCGATTGAAAACATGCTCCCCAGTACTTGATAACATGTTGGAGAGCCTTTAATAACGAGCTTTTTTGTAAACATTTTCGTTGTTAAATGTACAAGCGGCGTCAAAAAGACTGAAAATTATGCTTTGAGACTCTAAGTTTATTTAATTTAACAAAATCGTAATGTCTTGATCTCATCCTCCATATTTACTCAACGATTCCTTGAATTGAGCTGACGTTTAATTCCTAAAAATATTAACTTTTTCGATGTACATTTCTACAAAAAAAAACATATTGCAAGTTTAAACCTTAAAATTATGCTTTGAATCTCTTATTGCATTTAATTTAGAAAAATAGTAATGTCTTGATCCCATCGTTTATATTAACTCAACGAATCCTTGAATGAAGCTGACGTTTAATTCTAAAAAACTATTAACCTTTCGGTGTACATTTCTACAAAAAAATATATTTTTGCAAGTGTAAACCTTGCTACATTTCATCATCTACTGGATATTAGTGGATACGAAACTGAATAAACATATAGAATAAAATCGGTACAAAACTTTCTCAACATTTATTGTCAGTAGAATATAGTGTCACATTTGGTGAAATTTAATTCTTGTTTATACAGGCTTTTAAAAATCGTTAGGAATAAGATCCAAAATCTTACTTTAGACATATAATTCCGGTTCGGAAAGGTTTTCTCTTCTTGGGACACGTGTACGTGTTAGTGCTCCAGGAAAGTGTTCTAGATGGTACCAATTAATCTACCTCTTAGTGTTTCTTTTTGTAGCACCATCTCTTTTATTCCAACAAACAGTCTTCTTTGTACTTTCACATTTTTGCGTTCTGCTTAGCTGTATTTGTTTTGCTGAACTGTTGCGGCAGCCTTTTTTGTATAAAATTAAATAAATACTATATAATAAATAAAATAAAATTTAAACTTATTTGGAATTAGATTATTAATAACAAATAATCTAAAAACGGAAATTATTTGTTCTACAGATTCAAGAGAACGGCCACTTAAAGGTACTAACTCTACTCTTGAATAACACGGGCTGCAAAAAAGCAACAATCCTTTCCACAATGCCGTGCTGTGAGTTATCTTATGATATCAACCCTAATTAATTGTAGTTTTCAATGAAGGATGAAACTCCCCATTCAAATAATGCACAATACCGGCCAATTTTGACATTCGCGTAATAATTTAAATACCAGTCACACGATTTTTTAATAATAAGTTACTAGCAAATAGAATGTAATTTAGACCAGTAGACGAAAATTTGGAGCCATTGCCGGGCCCGTCTTTGCGCATTCCAAACGTAGACTGAAACTTTTATGCGAATACATGATTTTCTCTTACATTTTGTTTCCTGCAATATATTCGTACTAATTTCATCTTTTTATGCGCATAAGGACAAAGTGGCCTATTACGAGATTTCGATAACATCGGAACCCTTAGGCAATGGTGGATGGAAGGAAGAAATGTGTGGGTATATGTAAGTCATACGCACAAGAATCTGTTCATCAGCCTCATATCAGTAGAGTTCGAGATGTGATGCTGTTATATAAAAATATATGTACATATACGATTTGTTAATCTTTGGTCGAAAAAGCTCACAAATATATTCAAGCTTTTATAAAATACTTAGAAGAATTAGAATTTGCGGATAAAAAGTAGAAAGTTATCATGTTGGGCGGGACGAAACTAGCTATAAATTCTGTTATTTTTTGGTCGACGAACTATTAGTAAATGAAAACATTTTTTTATCATGACAAAATCCTTTAATCAGGACAAGTTAGAAAACACGTTTGCTATATTATGTCAAAAAAGGTGAAAAAAATACCAATCCTTTTGTAGCTGAATTAAATGGCATTTTGGCGAAGTTGATAGTCGCTAAAATTGTTCAATAAAGTTCCTCTAGCAATTGTGAGCAGTCTCAGGACGAGGAAATACTGACTGAAGAAAAATTTGATAGCTCCCATTTAGCCTCAGATCAAACAAACACAATCCCAAGCGAAGTAAATGATGTCGACTTTGACAACCATATCTATGCCGAATATTTTCTTAAAGATGTTTTCGATAATTCAGCTGACATTAATATTGAGGGGTTTCGATGAGCTAATTTGATGGTTACGTGACATTCAAAGTTATACCAAAGCTGGATTGTAGAAAGTGTGAGCAGACGTTAAGAAAGCTGGGTGAAGTTTTGATGGCTTCCAGCAAAATTGTTATAGTTTTCAAAAATTATCATTTATTAACAAGCTTTGGAAACTTTTTTGCTCCGTGTGATGCCTTAATAAATGTGTGCAAGAAGCATATATGTATTAATTTTTTTTACATTTTTTAAGAATGAGCCACAGAAGGTAGGTTATATGAAAGAACCTTGTAAAAGCGCAACAACAAAATGGTTTGATGGCGAATGTTGCCATCACATTTTAGAAATACTTAATTTTCTCTTACCTGCACTTCTCCAAAAACACTGTGGCTGGATTATAAGAAAATGTAGTTTCAAAGAAAGAACACTAAAAAGTATTTCCAATGAATAGCACTACTCTTTTACTTATATAAAAAATTGAAAAAAGTTAAAACACAAAAAATAAAATTGAAAAAAAATAAAAAAAAACATGGAAACAATAAAAACACAAAATTAAAAAATGTAAAATACAGCAAATTAGAAAAAAATCAAAAAATTAAAAAAAAAAAACAAAAATTAAAAAAACACAAAATTTATTAATTAGTTTTTTGAATTATTTTTACTTTTTTTTATAAATGAAAAAAGATAACAAGAAGAAAATAAATTAACTTGCACAAATTTTAATTTTGACTTCAAAATGTACCTCATTTGAACCTATTTAAACTTATAAATATTATATTAAAACCAAAATATCTAACTTATATTGCTATTCACGAATTAGGATAAAAAATCTTTAATATACATGTCATATATTGCGAAATTGCTGACAATGCTATCATAGCATACGCTGTCTACCAGACTTTTTAAAAAAGCAAAAAAATAAAATAGAAACATTATCACACACATGATAGCAGCAGTGCTCGCTCTTATTGTAAATCACGTCATTTCACCCTTCGTTTCTGCGAAAGCTTTTGCTCTTAGAAATGCGGACGCAGCATACACTGCAGAAAGAAAGGAGAGTGCGTACACTGGACGGGTAGCCCAGGAAATAGCCGTAAATTTTAGCTTGTATGAGATGCGCATTCTATAAGATTTATATTCTTTGCTTCTGGTTAAATTGACAAAGGGTTGGTGTCGATTGAAAACATGCTCCCCAGTACTTGATAACATGTTGGAGAGCCTTTAATAACGAGTTTTTTTGTAAACATTTTCGTTGTTAAATGTACAAGCGTCGTCAAAAAGACTGAAAATTATGCTTTGAGACTCTAAGTTCATTTAATTTAACAAAATCGTAATGTCTTGATCTCATCCTCCATATTTACTCAACGATTTCTTGAATTGAGCTGACGTTTAATTCCTAAAAATATTAACTTTTTCGATTACATTTCTACAAAAAAAACATATTGCAAGTTTAAACCTTAAAATTATGCTTTGAATCTCTTAGTGCATTTAATTTAGAAAAATAGTAATGTCTTGATCCCATCGTTTATATTAACTCAACGAATCCTTGAATGAAGCTGACGTTTAATTCTAAAAAACTATTAACCTTTTCGGTGTACATTTCTACAAAAAAAATATATTTTTGCAAGTGTAAACCTTGCTACATTTCATCATCTACTGGATGTTAGTGGATACGAAACTGAATAAACATATTGAATAAAATCGGTACAAAACTTTCTCAACATTTATTGTCAGTAGAATATAGTGTCACATTTGGTGAAATTTAATTCTTGTTTATACAGGCTTTTAAAAATCGTTAGCCTCGCAAAAGTATTCAAAACGCAAAACTAACTGGTACTGTATAATCAGTTGTTGCAGATAAACACAAAAAAAAACTTCAACGTCTCGATAAAATATCACAAGACGCATTGTCAAAGAAAACGTGCAGTTTTTTTTTTTAAAAATATTCAGTTCTGAGTACCATGTTGTGTGTACGCCAAATACTAATGTTATTTGCTAAAGTCGTTTTGTTTATTGGGTTTTTCCCTAAGGGGAAATTCCCGACAAAAACCCATTGCGTAAAAATTTGAATGCAGTCGAAAATTTGGAATAAGATCCAAAATCTTACTTTAGACATATCATTCCGGTTCGGAGAGGTTTTCTCTTCTTGGGAAACGTGTACGTGTTAGTGCTCCAGGAAAGTGTTCTAGATGGTACCAATTAATCTACCTCTTAGTGTTTCTTTTTGTAGCACCATCTCTTTTATTCCAACAAACAGTCTTCTTTGTACTTTCACATTTTTGCGTTCTGCTTAGCTGTATTTGTTTTGCTGAACTGTTGCGGCAGCCTTTTTTGTATAAAATTAAATAAATACTATATAATAAATAAAATAAAATTTAAACTTATTTGGAATTAGATTATTAATAACAAATAATCTAAAAACGGAAATTATTTGTTCTACAGATTCAAGAGAACGGCCACTTAAAGGTACTAACTCTACTCTTGAATAACACGGGCTGCAAAATAGCAACAGTCCTTTCCACAATGCCGTGCTGTGAGTTATCTTATGATATCAACCCTAATTAATTGTAGTTTTCAAAGAAGGATGAAACTCCCCATTCAAATAATGCACAATACCGGCCAATTTTGACATTCGCGTAATAATTTAAATACCAGTCACACGATTTTTTAATAATAAGTTACTAGCAAATAGAATATAATTTAGACCAGCAGACGAAAATTTGGAGCCATTGCCGGGCCCGTCTTTGCGCATTCCAAACGTAGACTGAAACTTTTATGCGAATACATGATTTTCTCTTACATTTTGTTTCCTGCAATATATTCGTACTAATTTCATCTTTTTATGCGCATAAGGACAAAGTGGCCTATTACGAGATTTCGATAACATCGGAACCCTTAGGCAATGGTGGATGGAAGGAAGAAATGGGTGGGTATATGTAAGTCATACGCACAAGAATCTGTTCATCAGCCTTATATCAATAGAGTTCGAGATGTGATGCTGTTATATAAAAATATATGTACATATACGATTTGTTAATCTTTGGTCGAAAAAGCTCACAAATATATTCAAGCTTTTATAAAATACTTAGAAGAATTAGAATTTGCGGATAAAAACTAGAAAGTTATCATGTTGGGCGGGACGAAACTAGCTATAAATTCTGTTATTTTTTGGTCGACGAACTATTAGTAAATGAAAACATTTTTTTATCATGACAAAATCCTTTAATCAGGACAAGTTAGAAAACACGTTTGCTATATTATGTCAAAAAAGGTGAAAAAAATACCAATCCTTTTGTAGCTGAATTAAATGGCATTTTGGCGAAGTTGATAGTCGCTAAAATTGTTCAATAAAGTTCCTCTAGCAATTGTGAGCAGTCTCAGGACGAGGAAATACTGACTGAAGAAAATTTTGATAGCTCCCATTTAGCCTCAGATCAAACAAACACAATCCCAAGCGAAGTAAATGATGTCGACTTTGACAACCAAATCTATGCCGAATATTTTCTTAATGATGTTTTCGATAATTCAGCTGACATCAATATTGAGGTGGTTTCGATAAGCTAATTTGTTGGTTACGTGACATTCAAAGTTATACCAAAGCTGGATTGTAGAAAGTGTGAGCAGACGTTAAGAAAGCTGGGTGAAGTTTTGATGGCTTCCAGCAAAATTGTTATAGTTTTCAAAAATTATCATTTATTAACAAGCTTTGGAAACTTTTTTGCTCCGTGTGATGCCTTAATAAATGTGTGCAAGAAGCATATATGTATTAATTTGTTATACATTTTTTAAGAATGAGCCACAGAAGGTAGGTTATATGAAAGAACCTTGTAAAAGCGCAACAACAAAATGGTTTGATGGCGAATGTTGCCATCACATTATAGAAATACTTAATTTTCTCTTACCTGCACTTCTCCAAATACACTGTGGCTGGATTATAAGAAAATGTAGGTTCAAAGAAAGAACACTTAAAATTATTTCCAATGAATAGCACTACTCTTTTACTTATATAAAAAATTGAAAAAAGTTAAAACACAAAATTGAAAAAAAATTAAAAAGAAACATGGAAACAATAAAAACATAAAATTAAAAAATGTAAAATACAGCAAATTAGAAAAAAATCAAAAAATTAAAAAAAACGCAAAATTTATTAATTAGTTTTTTGAATTATTTTTACTTTTTTTTATTTATAAATAAAAAAGATAACAAGAAGAAAATAAATTAACTTGCACAAATTTTAATTTTGACTTCAAAATGTACCTCATTGGAACCTATTTAAACTTATAAATATTATATTAAAACCAAAATATCTAACTTATATTGCTATTCACGAATTATATTGCTATTCACGAATTAATATACATGTCATATATTGCGAATTTGCTGACAATGCTATCATAGCATACGCTGTCTACCAGACTTTTTAATAGCCTTTTCACATTTACTGTGTTTCAGCTGAAACGCCGGCGTTTCGCTCTCTTGAAATCGTTTGAAACCATGGTGTTCACATTATGCTTTTTTAAACTACTGTGGTTTCATGTGACATTTCTCATTTCTCTTTTGTGTTTTCTGTACTGAGTGTAAACAAAACAAACAAACAAAGATAAAATAATATCAAAAAAGTGAATTTAATTTGTACAATATTAGAGTTTTTATCATTGTATGACTGCGCTGTAATTATTAAAAAAGAAAAATTTTAATTTATAGTCATAGATCCCATTGCAATAAGTACTTACCACCACAAAGCAAACTAGAAATGTAAACAAACAGATGTTTTTTTCCCTCATTTTTCTAACATTTGCTTTGAACCAGCAATGGAAATTTTTTCATTTTACTGCTTTTTTTAACTACTATTGGAGTACAACACTGGGCTCTCTCTCATTTTTACTGTGGTTTCAAACAAACTACAGCAAAAAGAGCATAATGCCTGCGTTTTGTTTTGTATGGAAATTTAAGTGTGTTTCGCGGAATTCATCGAAAGAGACTGAAACGCCGGCGTTTCAGCTGAAACGCAGTAAATGTGAAAAGGCTATTAAGAAGCAAAAAATAAAAAAGAAACATTATTACACACACGATAGCAGCAGTGCTCGCTCTTATTGTAAATGACGTCATTTCACCCTTCGTTTCTGCGAAAGCTTTTGCTCTTAGAAATGCGGACGCAGCATACACTGCAGAAAGAAAGGAGAGTGCGTACACTGGACGGGTAGCCCAGGAAATACCCGTAAATTTTAGCTTGTATGAGATGCGCATTCTATAAGATTTATATTCTTTGCTTCTGGTTAAATTGACAAAGGGTTGGTGTCGATTGAAAAAATGCTCCCTAGTACTTGATAACATGTTGGAGAGCCTTTAATAACGAGCTTTTTTGTAAACATATTCTTTGTTAAATGTACAAGCGGCGTCAAAAAGACTGAAAATTATGCTTTGAGACTCTAAGTTCGTTTAATTTAACAAAATCGTAATGTCTTGATCTCATCCTCCATATTTACTCAACGATTCCTTGAATTGAGCTGACGTTTCATTCCTAAAAATATTAACCTTTTCGATGTACATTTCTACAAAAAAAAACATATTGCAAGTTTAAACCTTAAAATTATGCTTTAAATCTCTTAGTGCATTTAATTTAGAAAAATAGTAATGTCTTGATCCCATCGTTTATATTAACTGAACGAATCCTTGAATGAAGCTGACGTTTAATTCAATAAAACTATTAACCTTTTCGGTGTACATTTCTACAAAAAAAATATATTTTTGCAAGTGCAAACCTTGCTACATTTCATCATCTACTGGATATTAGTGGATACGAAACTGAATAAACATATTGAATAAAATCGGTACAAAACTTTCTCAACATTTATTGTCAGTAGAATATAGTGTCACATTTGGTGAAATTTAATTCTTGTTTATACAGGCTTTTAAAAATCTTTAGTCTCGCAAAAGTATTCAAAACGCAAAACTAACTGGTACTGTATAATCAGTTGTTGCAGATAAACACAAAAACAACTTCAAAGTCTCGATAAAATATCACAAGACGCATTGTCAAAGAATACGTGCAGTTTTTTTTTAAAAACTATTCAGTACTGAGCACCATGTTGTGTAGACGCCAAATACTAATGTTATTTGCTAAAGTCGTTTTTTTTATTGGATTTTTCCCTAAGGGAAATTCCCGACAAAGCCACATTGCGTAAAAATTTGAATGCATTCGAAAATTTGGAATAAGATATAAAATCTTACTTTAGACATTTAATTCCGAAAACTCTATTCGAAAGGTATCGGATCGGAAAGGTTTTCTCTTCTTGGGAAACGTGTACGTGTTAGTGCTCCAGGAAAGTGTTCTAGATAGTACAAATTAATCTACCTCTTAGTGTTTCTTTTTGTAGCACCATCTGTTTTATTCCAACAAACAGTCTTCTTTGTACTTTCACTTTTTGCGTTCTACTTAGCTGTATTTGTTTTGCTGAACTGTTGCGACAGCCTTCTTTGTATAAAATTAAATAAATACTATATAAAAATAAAATAAAATTTAAACTTATTTGGAATTAGATTAATAATATCAAAAAATCTAAAAACGGAAATTATTTGTTCGACAGATTCAAGAGAAGGGCCACTTAAAGGTACTAACTCTACTCTTGAATAACACGGGATGCAAAAAAAACAACAATCCTTTCCACAATGGCGTGCTGTGAGTTATCTTATGATATCAACCCTAATTAATTGTAGTTTTCAAAGAAGGATGAAACTCCCCTTCAAATAATGCGCAATACCGGCCAATTTTCACATTCGCGTAATTACTTAAATACCAGTCACACGATTATGTTAATTATAAGTAACTAGCAAATAGAATATAAATTAGACCAGCAGACGAAAATGTAAGCCATTGCCGGGCCCGTCTTTGCGCATTCCAAACGTAGACTGAAACCCACGTAACTCTTGTGCGAATACATGATTTTCTCTTAAATTTTCATTTATTAACACATTTTACGAGATTTCGATAACATCGGAACCCTTAGGCAATGGTGGATGGAAAGAAGGAATGGGAGGGTATATGTAAGTCTGGTCAACCCACTGCAATTTTGTTACTAGTTATTGTCTAAGACTGACAGTCATACGCACAATAATCTGTTCATCAGCCTTATATCAGAAGAGTTCGAGATGTGATGCTGTTATATATAAATATATGTACATATACGATTTGTTAATCTTTGGTCAAAAAAGCTCACAAATATATTCAAGCTTTTCTAAAATACTTAGAAAAATTAGAATTTGCGAATTAAAAGTAGAAAGTTTTTTGGTCGACAAACTATTGGTAGATGAAAATATTTTTTTATCATGACAAAACCCTTAATCAGGACAAGTTAGAAAACACTTGCTATATTACGTCAAAAAAGGTGGAAAAAATACCAATCCTTTTGTAGCTGAATTAAATGGCATTTTGGCGAAGTTGATAGTCGCTAAAATTGTTCAGTAAAGTTCCTCTAGCAATTGTGAGCAGTCTCAGGACGAGGAAATACTG
>OY740721.1:7548073-7618073 GCA_963513945.1 Hydrotaea diabolus
AGCTTTGGGGCCATATCCACACATATTTCATTTTTTTCATAAACCATTCGTGGCCACTGTTATTTTTCCTTCATCCAGAAGTAAAGTTGCCTCCCTAATTTTATTGTTCTTTTCCACACTGTCCTTTCTTTTCTTTTTCACTAGGGATCCTCCACTTTCGCATAATATGGAAAAACGTCTGCTTTTGAAAAATTCTTCTTGAATTATGCGGACGAATTTAAAGAAGTGCCCATTTTTTCCAGCTGACCGACCAAGAATCCCATTATAAGCCTCGACGGCAGAGGTCGTTCTAGTAACCTGTTTATGCACTGAGAAATTTTTGCAGCCAATCTAATAAATGAAATGCATGCATTTTAAGATTATTAAAAAAAAAATGTATACTATATATTACTACCTTGTTAATCCATTGGCTTTCAAAATACTTTAAAAATGGGAAAAATAAGCCATCGCTATACATCAAAAATATATGCGATTTTATTTCATTAAATGAACACCGTATTAAGTCTGCTGGTAACAACGGAAGGGACAGAATTTTATGGTAAAGCAGGGACGCACTCTTTGATGATCTTATGTACTCCAATAACGTTTAATGCTTACACATATTCCGTCTAACAGCCTGGCAAAAATGGAACCTTAAAAAAATTAATATATAGTAAATTTAGTTGCCAATACTTTTAATACTTTTGTTTAACGAATTTAATTTATCATAACGTATTACATTCAAACGGAATAGCTATTTATGCACCAGCATTTTATAGTTAATAAATTAATAGTTTTGGAGTCGAAAAACATTTTTTTGGTGTAAATTGGTTGGAAATAAAAAATTCGCGCGAATTTTTTATTTCCGACCGATTTACATGTATTGGCAATTTAAATTCTCGGAAAAAACTTAAAATAATTTCACATTTTTAATATATACATACGTACCAGCATCCAACTATCTTTGCTCGAGGAAAAACCAAGTTAACAGCTTTTCGTAATCCTTGTTCATAATCGGTTATGAATGTTGATGGATCTGAATCAAATATATTTTCTTTAATATATATTAGCAATTTATTATAAATTTCATTGGTTTTTTTATCCATCAATATTTTTATCCATCAATATTTTTGCAAAATCAATGTTTTTCGTTTCATCCTGATTGCTGAATTAAAATGTTAGTAAAAATTTAAAATTTTATCACTTTTTTACTTACCTTTCACAAGTCCTGCGAAATGCTCTTCTAATAGAACTTAAATTTGTCTTACTGCCTCCTAGAATCCCTGACATGTCCACACAATCCTTCTTAATTGTAGTTAAAGCATTTAACTCTTTGTAGGCTTCATCCTCATTTTCGTGGTTATGCTCCACAAATTTTTTTGCTGGAACCAAATTTCCATCAGGAATTAGATTCATTCTAGCTTTTTTTTTCGGCATTCATATTTAATTACATTTTTATACGTAGACTTTTTCATATATATCATTTTTTGATCGAAATGGTACAAAAGCTCACTATTTCTGCGATTTCCAGAGATAATTTCAAAACTCATCTTGTTTTTTTTACTTTTAATGTTCACTCCACGACGTAATAGCACAAACTAATTATTTTTTTCAATGAATACACTATGTTCACAATCAAAGAAGAGAATGCGTACAGCAATTGTAACGGAATGGAATAATGGAATTTTTAATAATTTTGGTATTTAGTGAAAATGAACTAACTCCCCAAAAATAATTTTGGGGATTTATTTCGTTCCTTGGAATTGGGGAGTTAGTTCATTATGAACTAACTCCCTAAATTTGAAACTGAAATAAATCCCCAAATAATGAACTAAGTCCCCAAAAATCGTTGTTGTTTCCTCCTGTATAAAATTTTGGGGGGTTAATTCATTTTCGTTTTGGGGACTTAGTTCATTGGGGACTTAGTTCGTACCGCCGATATAAGGCTGATGAACAGATTCTTGTGCGTATGACTTACATATACCCACCCATTTCTTCCTTCCATCGAATAGGCCACTTTGTCCTCATGCGCATAAAAAGATGAAATTAGTACGAATATATTGCAGGAAACAAAATGTAAGAGAAAATCATGTATTCGCATAAAAGTTTCAGTCTACGTTTGGAATGCGCAAAGACGGGCCCGGCAATGGCTCCAAATTTTCGTCTGCTGCTCTAAATTGTATGCTATATGCTAGTAACTTTTTATTAAAAAATCGTGTGACTGGTATTTAAATTATTACGCGAATGTCAAAATTGGCCGGTATTGTGCATTATTTGAAAGGGGAGTTTCATCCTTCTTTGAAAACTACAATTAATTAGGGTTGATATCATAAGATAACTCACAGCACGGCATTGTGGAAAGGATTGTTGTTTTGCAGCCCGTGTTATTCAAGAGTAGAGTTAGTACCTTTAATTGGCCGTTCTCTTGAATCTGTAGAACAAATAATTTCCGTTTTTAGATTATTTGTTATTAATAATCTAATTCCAAATAAGTTTCAATTTTATTTTTTATATAGTATTTATTTAATTTTATACAAAAAAGGCTGCCGCAACAGTTCAGCAAAACAAATACAGCTAAGCAGAACGCAAAAAAGTGAAAGTACAAAGAAGACTGTTTGTTGGAATAAAAGAGATGGTGCTACAAAAAGAAACACTAAGAGGTAGATTAATTGGTACCATCTAGAACACTTTCCTGGAGCACTAACACGTACACGTTTCCCAAGAAGAGAAAACCTTTCCGGACCAATACCTTTCGAATAGAGTTTTCGGAATTATATGTCTAAAGTAAGATTTTGGATCTTATTGCAAATTTTCGAATGCATTCAAATTTTTACGCAATGGGTTATTGTCGGGAATTTCCCCTTAGGGAAAAACCCAATAAACAAAACGACTTTAGCAAATAACATTAGTATTTGGCGTCCCCACAACATGGTACTCAGTACCGAATATTTTTTAAAAAAACTGCACGTATTCTTTGACAATGCGTCTTGTGATATTTTATCGAGACGTTGAAGTTTTTTTTGTGTTTATCTGCAACAACTGATTATACAGTACCAGTTATTTTTGCGTTTTGAATACTTTTGCGAGACTAACGATTTTTTAAAAGCCTGTATAAACAAGAATTAAATTTCGACAAATGTGACACTATATTCTACTGACAATAAATGTTTAGAAAGGTTTGTCCCGATTTTATTCTATACGAGTATGTTTATTCAGTTTCGTATCCACTAATATCCAGTAGATAATGAAATGTAACAAGGTTTACAAAAATATGTTTTTTTTGTAGAAATGTACACCGAAAGGTTAATACTTTTCAACACATATATATATATATATATATATATATATATATATATATATATATATATATATATATATATATATATATATATATATATATATATATATATATATATATATATATATATATATATATATATATATATATATATATATATATATATATATATATATATATATATATATATATATATATATATATATATATATATATATATATATAGATATATATATGTGTTGAAAAGTATTAACCTTTCTGTGTACATTTCTACAAAAAAAACATATTTTTGTAAACCTTGTTACATTTCATTATCTACTGGATATTAGTGGATACGAAACTGAATAAACATACTCGTATAGAATAAAATCGGGACAAACCTTTCTAAACATTTATTGTCAGTAGAATATAGTGTCACATTTGTCGAAATTTAATTCTTGTTTATACAGGCTTTTAAAAAATCGTTAGTCTCGCAAAAGTATTCAAAACGCAAAAATAACTGGTACTGTATAATCAGTTGTTGCAGATAAACACAAAAAAAACTTCAACGTCTCGATAAAATATCACAAGACGCATTGTCAAAGAATACGTGCAGTTTTTTTAAAAAATATTCGGTACTGAGTACCATGTTGTGGGGACGCCAAATACTAATGTTATTTGCTAAAGTCGTTTTGTTTATTGGGTTTTTCCCTAAGGGGAAATTCCCGACAAAAACCCATTGCGTAAAAATTTGAATGCATTCGAAAATTTGCAATAAGATCCAAAATCTTACTTTAGACATATAATTCCGAAAACTCTATTCGAAAGGTATTGGTCCGGAAAGGTTTTCTCTTCTTGGGAAACGTGTACGTGTTAGTGCTCCAGGAAAGTGTTCTAGATGGTACCAATTAATCTACCTCTTAGTGTTTCTTTTTGTAGCACCATCTCTTTTATTCCAACAAACAGTCTTCTTTGTACTTTCACTTTTTTGCGTTCTGCTTAGCTGTATTTGTTTTGCTGAACTGTTGCGGCAGCCTTTTTTGTATAAAATTAAATAAATACTATATAAAAAATAAAATTGAAACTTATTTGGAATTAGATTATTAATAACAAATAATCTAAAAACGGAAATTATTTGTTCTACAGATTCAAGAGAACGGCCAATTAAAGGTACTAACTCTACTCTTGAATAACACGGGCTGCAAAACAACAATCCTTTCCACAATGCCGTGCTGTGAGTTATCTTATGATATCAACCCTAATTAATTGTAGTTTTCAAAGAAGGATGAAACTCCCCTTTCAAATAATGCACAATACCGGCCAATTTTGACATTCGCGTAATAATTTAAATACCAGTCACACGATTTTTTAATAAAAAGTTACTAGCATATAGCATACAATTTAGAGCAGCAGACGAAAATTTGGAGCCATTGCCGGGCCCGTCTTTGCGCATTCCAAACGTAGACTGAAACTTTTATGCGAATACATGATTTTCTCTTACATTTTGTTTCCTGCAATATATTCGTACTAATTTCATCTTTTTATGCGCATGAGGACAAAGTGGCCTATTCGATGGAAGGAAGAAATGGGTGGGTATATGTAAGTCATACGCACAAGAATCTGTTCATCAGCCTTATATCGGCGGTACGAACTAAGTCCCCAATGAACTAAGTCCCCAAAACGAAAATGAATTAACCCCCCAAAATTTTATACAGGAGGAAACAACAACGATTTTTGGGGACTTAGTTCATTATTTGGGGATTTATTTCAGTTTCAAATTTAGGGAGTTAGTTCATAATGAACTAACTCCCCAATTCCAAGGAACGAAATAAATCCCCAAAATTATTTTTGGGGAGTTAGTTCATTTTCACTAAATACCAAAATTATTAAAAATTCCATTATAAGAACCGTTACAATTGCTGTACGCATTCTCTTCTTTGATTGTGAACATAGTGTATTCATTGAAATATATATATATATATATATATATATATATATATATATATATATATATATATATATATATATATATATATATATATATATATATATATATATATATATATATGTGTGTGTTGAAAAGTATTAACCTTTCTGTGTACATTTCTACAAAAAAAACATATTTTTGTAAACCTTGTTACATTTCATTATCTACTGGATATTAGTGGATACGAAACTGAATAAACATACTCGTATAGAATAAAATCGGGACAAACCTTTCTAAACATTTATTGTCAGTAGAATATAGTGTCACATTTGTCGAAATTTAATTCTTGTTTATACAGGCTTTTAAAAAATCGTTAGTCTCGCAAAAGTATTCAAAACGCAAAAATAACTGGTACTGTATAATCAGTTGTTGCAGATAAACACAAAAAAAACTTCAACGTCTCGATAAAATATCACAAGACGCATTGTCAAAGAATACGTGCAGTTTTTTTAAAAAATATTCGGTACTGAGTACCATGTTGTGGGGACGCCAAATACTAATGTTATTTGCTAAAGTCGTTTTGTTTATTGGGTTTTTCCCTAAGGGGAAATTCCCGACAAAAACCCATTGCGTAAAAATTTGAATGCATTCGAAAATTTGCAATAAGATCCAAAATCTTACTTTAGACATATAATTCCGAAAACTCTATTCGAAAGGTATTGGTCCGGAAAGGTTTTCTCTTCTTGGGAAACGTGTACGTGTTAGTGCTCCAGGAAAGTGTTCTAGATGGTACCAATTAATCTACCTCTTAGTGTTTCTTTTTGTAGCACCATCTCTTTTATTCCAACAAACAGTCTTCTTTGTACTTTCACTTTTTTGCGTTCTGCTTAGCTGTATTTGTTTTGCTGAACTGTTGCGGCAGCCTTTTTTGTATAAAATTAAATAAATACTATATAAAAAATAAAATTGAAACTTATTTGGAATTAGATTATTAATAACAAATAATCTAAAAACGGAAATTATTTGTTCTACAGATTCAAGAGAACGGCCAATTAAAGGTACTAACTCTACTCTTGAATAACACGGGCTGCAAAACAACAATCCTTTCCACAATGCCGTGCTGTGAGTTATCTTATGATATCAACCCTAATTAATTGTAGTTTTCAAAGAAGGATGAAACTCCCCTTTCAAATAATGCACAATACCGGCCAATTTTGACATTCGCGTAATAATTTAAATACCAGTCACACGATTTTTTAATAAAAAGTTACTAGCATATAGCATACAATTTAGAGCAGCAGACGAAAATTTGGAGCCATTGCCGGGCCCGTCTTTGCGCATTCCAAACGTAGACTGAAACTTTTATGCGAATACATGATTTTCTCTTACATTTTGTTTCCTGCAATATATTCGTACTAATTTCATCTTTTTATGCGCATGAGGACAAAGTGGCCTATTCGATGGAAGGAAGAAATGGGTGGGTATATGTAAGTCATACGCACAAGAATCTGTTCATCAGCCTTATATCGGCGGTACGAACTAAGTCCCCAATGAACTAAGTCCCCAAAACGAAAATGAATTAACCCCCCAAAATTTTATACAGGAGGAAACAACAACGATTTTTGGGGACTTAGTTCATTATTTGGGGATTTATTTCAGTTTCAAATTTAGGGAGTTAGTTCATAATGAACTAACTCCCCAATTCCAAGGAACGAAATAAATCCCCAAAATTATTTTTGGGGAGTTAGTTCATTTTCACTAAATACCAAAATTATTAAAAATTCCATTATAAGAACCGTTACAATTGCTGTACGCATTCTCTTCTTTGATTGTGAACATAGTGTATTCATTGAAAAAAATAATTAGTTTGTGCTATTACGTCGTGGAGTGAACATTAAAAGTAAAAAAAACAAGATGAGTTTTGAAATTATCTCTGGAAATCGCAGAAATAGTGAGCTTTTGTACCATTTCGATCAAAAAATGATATATATGAAAAAGTCTACGTATAAAAATGTAATTAAATATGAATGCCGAAAAAAAAAGCTAGAATGAATCTACTTCCTGATGGAAATTTGGTTCCAGCAAAAAAATTTGTGGAGCATAACCACGAAAATGAGGAGGAAGCCTACAAAGAGTTAAATGCTTTAACTACAATTAAGAAGGATTGTGTGGACATGTCAGGGATTCTAGGAGGCAGTAAGACAAATTTAAGTTCTATTAGAAGAGCATTTCGCAGGACTTGTGAAAGGTAAGTAAAAAAGTGATAAAATTTTAAATTTTTACTAACATTTTAATTCAGCAATCAGGATGAAACGAAAAACATTGATTTTGCAAAAATATTGATGGATAAAAATATTGATGGATAAAAAAACCAATGAAATTTATAATAAATTGCTAATATATATTAAAGAAAATATATTTGATTCAGATCCATCAACATTCATAACCGATTATGAACAAGGATTACGAAAAGCTGTTAACTTGGTTTTTCCTCGAGCAAAGATAGTTGGATGCTGGTACGTATGTATATATTAAAAATGTGAAATTATTTTAAGTTTTTTCCGAGAATTTAAATTGCCAATACTTGTAAATCGGTCGGAAATAAAAAATTCGCGCGAATTTTTTATTTCCAACCAATTTACACCAAAAAAAATTTTTTTCGACTCCAAAACTATTAATTTATTAACTATGAAATGCTGGTGCATAAATAGCTATTCCGTTTGAATGTAATACGTTATGATAAATTAAATTCGTTAAACAAAAGTATTAAAAGTATTGGCAACTAAATTTACTATATATTAATTTTTTTAAGGTTCCATTTTTGCCAGGCTGTTAGACGGAATATGTGTAAGCATAAAACGTTATTGGAGTACATAAGATCATCAAAGAGTGCGTCCCTGCTTTACCATAAAATTCTGGCCCTTCCGTTGTTACCAGCAGACTTAATACGGTGTTCATTTAATGAAATAAAATCGCATATATTTTTGATGGATAGCGATGGCTTATTTTTCCCATTTTTAAAGTATTTTGAAAGCCAATGGATTAACAAGGTAGTAATATATAGTATACATTTTTTTTTAATAATCTTAAAATGCATGCATTTCATTTATTAGATTGGCTGCAAAAATTTCTCAGTGCATAAACAGGTTACTAGAACGACCTCTGCCGTCGAGGCTTATAATGGCATTCTTGGTCGGTCAGCTGGAAAAAATGGGCACTTCTTTAAATTCGTCCGCATAATTCAAGAAGAATTTTTCAAAAGCAGACGTTTTTCCATATTATGCGAAAGTGGAGGATCCCTAGTGAAAAAGAAAAGAAAGGACAGTGTGGAAAAGAACAATAAAATTAGGGAGGCAACTTTACTTCTGGATGAAGGAAAAATAACAGTGGCCACGAATGGTTTATGAAAAAAATGAAATATGTGTGGATATGGCCCCAAAGCTGAATATTTTTGAAGAAGAGTCATCCGGAGATGAAATGCCAGAAGAACTTGAAGAACAACCAACTCGCAACAATGACACCGAATGCATTATTTGTCAAGCTAAGACTGCAAACATTGTCCTTCTTCCTTGCAAACATCTAAAGATTTGCGATGACTGCATTCTCAAACTACAGGCAGATTTAATTTCAAAAGGTTTGCAAAATTATTGTTGCCCATATTGCCGCCAAATAGTGGAAGACACCATGCAAGTATATGTTTAAGTTTTTTTTCTCGTAATTAGATAGATATTAATATGAACTGTTTTTATTTAATTTGTTATTATCGAATATGTCTGTTGCTCAGTTATAATATATTAATAAAATATATCAAAAAAATGGGGACTTATTTCATTTTAAAAATGCGGAATAAATTCATTATGAACTAACTCCCCAGAAAATGGGGAGTTAGTTCATTTTTATTTTGGGGATTTATTTCATTTCATTGGGGGTTTATTTCATTTTCTAAATTGGGGATTTATTTCATTATGAAATAAATCCCCAATTTTGGGGGGTTAGTTCATTTTCGTTTTGGGGACTTAGTTCATTGGGGACTTAGTTCGTACCGCCCCTTATATCAGTAGAGTTCGAGATGTGATGCTGTTATATAAAAATATATGTACATATACGATTTGTTAATCTTTGGTCGAAAAAGCTCACAAATATATTCAAGCTTTTCTAAAATACTTAGAAGATTTAGAATTTGCGGATAAAAAGTAGAAAGTTATCATGTTGGGCGGGACGAAACTAGCTTTAAATTCTGTTATTTTTTGGTCGACGAACTATTAGTAAATGAACACATTTTTTTTTCATGACAAAATCCTTTGATCAGGACAAGTTAAAAAATACTTTTGCTATATTATGTCAAAAAAGGTGGAAAAAATACCAATCCTTTTGTAGCTGAATTAAATGGCATTTTGGCGAAGTTGATAGTCGCTAAAATTGTTCAATAAAGTTCCTCTAGCAATTGTGAGCAGTCTCAGGACAAGGAAATACTGACTGAAGAAAATTTTGATAGCTCCCATTTAGCCTCAGATCGAACAAACACAATCCCAAGCGAAGTAAATGATGTCGACTTTGACAACCATATCTATGCCGAATATTTTCTTGAAGATGTTTTCGATAATTCAGCTGACATTAATATTGAGGTGGTTTCGAAGAGCTAGTTTGTTGGTTACGTGACATTCAAAGTTATACCAAAGCTGGATTGTAGAAAGTGTGAGCAGACGTTAAGAAAGCTGGGTGAAGTTTTGATGGCTTCCAGCAAAATTGTTATAGTTTTCAAAAATTATTATTTATTAACAAGCTTTGGAAACTTTTTTGCTCCGTGTGATGCCTTAATAAATGTGTGCAAGAAGCATATATGTACTATTTTTTATACAATTTTTAAGGATGAGCCACAGAAGGTAGGTTATATGAAAGAACCTTGTAAAAGCGTAACAACAAAATGGTTTGATGGCGAATGTTGCCATCACATTATAGAAATACTTAATTTTCCCTTACCTGCACTTCTCCAAAAACACTGTGGCTGGGTTATAAGAAAATGTAGGTTCAAAGAAAGAACACTAAAAATTATTTCCAATGAATAGCACTACTCTTTTACATATATAAAAAATTGAAAAAAGTTAAAACACACAATTGAAAAAAATAAAAAAAAAAAATGGAAACAATAAATACAGCAAATTAGAAAAAAAAATCAAAAAATTAAAAAAACACAAAATTTATTAATTAGTTTTTTGAATTATTTTTACTTTTTTTTATTTATAAATAAAAAAGATAACAAGAAGAAAATAAATTAACTTGCACAAATTTTAACTTCAAAATGTACCTCATTTGAACCTATTTAAACTTATAAATATTATATTAAAACCAAAATATCTAACTTATATTGCTATTCACTAATTAGGATGAAAAATCTTTAATATACATGTCATATATTGCGAATTTGCTGACAATGCTATCATAGCATACGCTGTCTACCAGACTTTTTAAAAGAGCAAAAAAATAAAAAAGAAACATTAGCAGATAGCAGCAGTGCTCGCACTTATTGTAAACGACGTCATTTCACCCTTCGTTTCTGTGAAAGCATTTGCTCTTCGAAATGCGGACGCAGCATACACTGCAGAAAGAAAGGAGAGTGCGTACACTGGACGGGTAGCCCAGGTAATACCCGTAAATTTTAGCTTGTATGAGATACGCATTCTATAAGATTTATATTCTTTGCTTCTGGTTAAATTGACAAAGGGTTGGTGTCGATTGAAAACATGCTCCCTAGTACTTGATAACATGTTGGAGAGCCTTTAATATCGAGCTTTTTTGTAAACATATTCGTTGTTAAATGTACAAGCGGCGTCAAAAAAACTGAAAATTATGCTTTGAGATTCTGAGTTCATTTAATATAACAAAATCGTTATGTCTTGATCTCATCCTCCATATTTACTCAACGATTCCTTGAATTGAGCTGACGTTTAATTCCTAAAAATATTAACCTTTTCGATGTACATTTCTACAAAAAAAAACATATTATTGCAAGTTTAAACCTTAAAATTATGCTTTGAAACTCTTAGTGCATTTAATTTAGAAAAATAGTAATGTCTATTAAGCTTTTCGGTGTACATTTTTACAAAAAACACACATATATATATATATATATATATATATATATATATATATATATACATATATATATATATATATATATATATATATATATATATATATATATATATATATATATATATATATATATATATATATATATATATATATATATATATATATATATAGCTGACATTGATATTGAGGTGGTTACGATGAGTTAGTTTGTTGGTTACGTGACATTCAAAGTTATACCAAAGCTGGATTGTAGAAAGTGTGAGCAGACGTTAAGAAAGCTGGGTGAAGTTTTGATGGCTTCCAGCAAAATTGTTATACTTTTCAAAAATTATCATTTATTAACAAGCTTTGGAAACTTTTTTGCTCCGTGTGATGCCTTAATAAATGTGTGCAAGAAGCATATATGTATTAATTTTTTATACATTTTTTAAGAATGAGCCACAGAAGGTAGGTTATATGAAAGAACCTTGTAAAAGCGCAACAACAAAATGGTTTGATGGCGAATGTTGCCATCACATTTTAGAAATACTTAATTTTCTCTTACCTGCACTTCTCCAAAAACACTGTGGCTGGATTATAAGAAAATGTAGGTTCAAAGAAAGAACACTAAAAATTATTTCCAATGAATAGCACTACTCTTTTACTATATAAAAAATTGAAAAAAGTTAAAACACGAAATTGAAAAAAAAATAAAAAAAAACATGAAAACAATAAAAACACAAAATTAAAAAATGTAAAATACAGCAAATTAGAAAAAAATCAAAAAACTAAAAAAAAAACAAAATTAAAAAAAAAACACAAAATTTATTAATTAGTTTTTTGAATTATTTTTATTTTTTTTTATTTATAAATGAAAAAAGATAACAAGAAGAAAATAAATTAACTTGCACAAATTTTAATTTTGACTTCAAAATGTACCTCGTTTGAACCTATTTAAACTTATAAATATTATATTAAAACCAAAATATCTAACTTATATTGCTATTCACGAATTAGGATAAAAAATCTTTAATATACATGTCATATATTGCGAATTTGCTGACAATGCTATCATAGCATACGCTGTCTACCAGACTTTTTAAAAAAGCAAAAAAATAAAAAAAAACATTATTACACACACGATATCAGCAGTGCTTGCTCTTATTGTAAACGACGTCATTTCACCCTTCGTTTCTGTGAAAGCATTTGCTCTTCGAAATGCGGACGTAGCATACACTGCAGAATGAAAGGAGAGTGCGTACACTGGACGGGTAGCCCAGGAAATACCCGTAAATTTTAGCTTGTATGAGATGCGCATTCTATAAGATTTATATTCTTTGCTTCTGGTTAAATTGACAAAGGGTTGGTGTCGATTGAAAACATGCTCCCCAGTACTTGATAACATGTTGGAGAGCCTTTAATAACGAGCTTTTTTGTAAACATTTTCGTTGTTAAATGTACAAGCGGTGTCAAAAAGACTGAAAATTATGCTTTGAGACTCTAAGTTCATTTAATTTAACAAAATCGTAATGTCTTGATCTCATCCTCCATATTTACTCAACGATTCCTTGAATTGAGCTGACGTTTAATTCCTAAAAATATTAACTTTTTCGATGTACATTTCTACAAAAAAAAAACATATTGCAAGTTTAAACCTTAAAATTATGCTTTGAATCTCTTAGTGCATTTAATTTAGAAAAATAGAAATGTCTTCATCCCATCGTTTATATTAACTCAACGATTCCTTGAATGAAGCTGATATATATATATATATATATATATATATATATATATATATATATATATATATATATATATATATATATATATATATATATATATATATATATATATATATATATATATATATATATATATATATATATATATATATATATATATATATATATATATATATATATATATATATATATATATATATATATATATATATATATATATATATATATATATATATATATATATATATATATATATATATATATATATATATATATATATATATATATATATATATATATATATATATATATATATATAACTATTAACCGTTCGGTGTACATTTCTACAAAAAAAACATATTTTTGCAAGGTAAACCTTGTTACATTTCATTATCTACTGGATATTAGTGGATACGAAACTGAATAAACATACTCGTATAGAATAAAATCGGGACAAAACTTTCTCAACATTTATTGTCAGTAGAATATCTTTGACGTTTGGGAATAAGGTCTTAAGTCAGAAATTGTAGTTTTTCGTAATGTTAAATTGAAATTTATTTAATTGTTTGCAAACCAGGATAAAATTTGTTTGAAAAGGAACTGATCGGAAACAAGCATGGATATGATAACCTATATTAATATTAACACATTTTTTAAAATTTGTTTGTATTTACCGTTTTTTAGATGACTTAAGTCCTTAGGATCCCCAAATTTTGTATCATTTCTAAAAGTTTTGCTTTTTTGTAAGAATTAAGTCAGGAAATAAAACGTTGTTATTTAGTTAAAAATAGGAATTGATTAACTCATTTATTCAAAAGCTTGAAAAATTATTATAATAAACAATAAAAGTAATTTAATAATTAATAATTATAAAGTTAATAATAAAAACCAAGAAAAGAAATTTAAGTTGTCTCTGCTTCCTCCTCTTCATGTACCAAATCAGGATCATCATTTACAGCGGTGTAAGAAGTAGGTAAATTTATATAAAAACTGTTTTTCTCCTCAGATATCGGGACCAAAGTTTTATATTTTCTTTGGAGTGTATAATTTTTTAGATTTTTATTTTTTCCTCTCCAAAGGAAGCTTAAAATCTTGAAATCTTCGGAATCATTCAAACTGTTTTTGTAACTCACTAAGCCGTTCTGCTTGTAATGAAGCCATTGTGCACTATGCCAAGAGAAGTGTTCATTTAAAGTATTTTTTCCTGCATACAAAAACTGTCTTCAACAAAGCTGCAAAATCTAAAAATTCTTCTTGCTGCATTTCGTGTACGTGGAACTTCTTTTTAAGGCCTGTTGTTCCTACCAACTGGTACCAATCATGGGGGTGATAAACTGGTGTTTTTGTTTTCTTTTTTTGTTTTTCAATCACGGAATGATCCACGTCGCATTCCATATGCGTATGTCCCGGAACAAGGAACTTGTAGTTTATGGTTAAATTGGGGAACTTAGCCTGAGCCATTAAAAACATTGCCGCCACGTGACTGTTTTTGTTTTGTCCCCCACATGTGTCTGAGTAAAATGTCACCTCAAAAACGCTACCAGGTAGCGTAGTTGACTCTCCTGTAGCATTATCGTGAACTGTTAAGTTAAAGGTCCACAACTGCCTTTTATAAAATGCTACCGACGATCCAACAAATGGGGTTGGCAGGCATTGCTGTAGATCAAACTGAAGCATTTCTTTAGAGCATTGTCTTGTGTCGCAAGCTTGTCTGCTTTTTTGGCATCATACGCTGCAGTAGCCTGCTCTTGGTGGATTTGGAGGTCATTTTCTGCTTCTTGTTTTTTTTCTTGAGTGGCAGCAACTTCAACGCGCATTTGAAGGGTGTCGCACTTATAACAGGTGTCCACTTTTGGTTTTTTAAAGGCGAGTTTTAAATTGTGAAATTCCCTCTCATAGATTGAACGGCTAACAAAATTTTCTCGTCCTTCTTTGTATAAGTCGTACATAATGCGCAAATTTAAATAGAAAGGTAAAAAGTTCTTGTTATTTGTACGTCTGGTGTAATGACTTTCATAGCTTGGAAATGATGTTATGTGAGCCCGTACCTCATTAATTTCCTCCTGAGACTTTTTGTTTTTCGGAGATTTTTTTCCTCTTTGATCATCGTTAGTAATGCCGGATGTGTTAAGCATTTTATTTTTAATGGCATTTGATATAAACTTCTCTCTTTCGTCTAAAGTTCTACTGAAACAACCCTTGCACACAGAAACTCTTGTGCCATTTACTTCTAGGGAATATTCGTAGGTTACTTCCTTAGTTTTTAAACTGTCAGCTTTTCTTTTGCGAGAAACCTCTTTTTCTTTAACATTTATGAGGTTTGCAATGAAAGTTACCCTTTTATCGTGATTCCCAAGCGACCAGTATTCGTCAAAAATCGTTTTCATAATTTCTTCTTTAAGAAAAGAGTTGCAACTCCATTTTTTTCGCTTTCACTGGCTTCTTTTTCTGGGAAAAAATCCTTATCCATAACGCTATCTTCGGAATCAAAAATGTTTGGCATAGCCGAAAATAGCGATGGGACTGTTGTCTGACCGTCTGACTTATAGCCTAAAGAGCAAATAATTACGATTGGATGCAGTTGTGCTAGAATTAAGTTATTGATACCAAACGAAACAGAAAAAAATGTAGTTAAACCCAATCAAAAACTCAAAATGCATTTTTTTGACTTAAGACCTTATTCCCAAACGTCAAAGATATAGTGTCACATTTGTCGAAATTTAATTCTTGTTTATACAGGCTTTTAAAAAATCGTTAGTCTCGCAAAAGTATTCAAAACGCAAAACTAACTGGTACTGTATAATCAGTTGTTGCAGATAAACACAAAAAAAAACTTAAACGTCTCGATAAAATATCACAAGACGCATTGTCAAAGAATACGTGCAGTTTTTTTTTTAAAAATATTTAGTACTGAGTACCATGTTGTGTGGACGCCAAATACTAATGTTATTTGCTAAAGTCGTTTTGTTTATTGGGTTTTCCCTAAGGGATAATTCCCGACAGAAACCCATTGCGTAAAAATTTGAATGCATTCAAAAATTTGGAATAAGATCCAAAATCTTACTCTAGACATATAATTCCGAAAACTCTATTCGAAAGGTATCGGTTCGGAAAGGTTTTCTCTTCTTGGGAAACGTGTACGTGTTAGTGCTCCAGGAAAGTGTTCTAGATGGTACCAATTAATCTACCTCTTAGTGTTTCTTTTTGTAGCACCATCTCTTTTATTCCAACAAACAGTCTTCTTTGTACTTTCACTTTTTTGCGTTCTGCTTAGCTGTATTTGTTTTGCTGAACTGTTGCGGCAGCCTTTTTTGTATAAAATTAAATAAATACTATATAATAAATAAAATAAAATTTAAACTTATTTGGGATTAGATTATTAATAACAAATAATCTAAAAACGGAAATTATTTGTTCTACAGATTCAAGAGAACGGCCAATTAAAGGTACTAACTCTACTCTTGCATAACATGGGCTGCAAAAAAACAACAATCCTTTCCACAATGCCGTGCTGTGAGTTATATTATGATATCAACCCTAATTCATTGTAGTTTTCAAAGAAGGATGAAACTCCCCATTTTGACATTCGCGTAATAATTTAAATACCAGTCACACGATTTTTTAATAATAAGTTACTAGCATATAGCATACAATTTAGACCAGCAGACGAAAATTTGGAGCCATTGCCGGGCCCGTCTTTGCGCATTCCAAACGTAGACTGAAACTTTTATGCGAATACATGATTTTCTCTTACATTTTGTTTCCTGCAATATATTCGTACTAATTTCATCTTTTTATGCGCATGAGGACAAAGTGGCCTATTACGAGATTTCGATAACATCGGAACCCTTAGGCAATGGTGGATGGAAGGAAGAAATGGGTGGGTATATGTAAGTCATACGCACAAGAATCTGTTCATCAGCCTTATATCAGTAGAGTTCGAGATGTGATGCTGTTATATAAAAATATATGTACATATACGATTTGTTAATCTTTGGTCGAAAAAGCTCACAAATATATTCAAGCTTTTCTAAAATACTTAGAAGAATTAGAATTTGCGGATAAAAAGTAGAAAGTTATCATGTTGGGCGGGACGAAACTAGCTTTAAATTCTGTTATTTTTTGGTCGACGAACTATTAGTAAATGAAAACATTTTTTTTAATGACAAAATCCTTTGATCAGGACAAGTTAGAAAATACTTTTGCTATATTATGTCAAAAAAGGTGGAAAAAATACCAATCCTTTTGTAGCTGAATTAAATGGCATTTTGGCGAAGCTGATAGTCGCTAAAATTGTTCAATAAAGTTCCTCTAGCAATTGTGAGCAGTCTCAGGACGAGGAAATACTGACTGAAGAAAATTTTGATAGCTCCCATTTAGCCTCAGATCGAACAAACACAATCCCAAGCGAAGTAAATGATGTCGACTTTGACAACCATATCTATGCCCAATATTTTCTTGAAGATGTTTTCGATAATTCAGCTGACATTAATATTGAGGTGGTTTCGATGAGCTAGTTTGTTGGTTACGTGACATTCAAAGTTATACCAAAGCTGGATTGTAGAAAGTGTGAGCAGACGTTAAGAAAGCTGGGTGAAGTTTTGATGGCTTCCAGCAAAATTGTTATAGTTTTCAAAAATTATCATTTATTAACAAGCTTTGGAAACTTTTTTGCTCCGTGTGATGCCTTAATAAATGTGTGCAAGAAGCATATATGTACTATTTTTTATACAATTTTTAAGGATGAGCCACAGAAGGTAGGTTATATGAAAGAACCTTGTAAAAGCGCAACAATAAAATGGTTTGATGGCGAATGTTGCCATCACATTTTAGAAATACTTAATTTTCCCTTACCTGCACTTCTCCAAAAACACTGTGGCTGGGTTATAAGAAAATGTAGGTTCAAAGAAAGAACACTAAAAATTATTTCCAATGAATAGCACTACTCTTTTACTTATATAAAAAATTGAAAAAAGTTAAAACACACAATTGAAAAAATAAAAAAAAATGGAAACAATAAAAACACAAAATTAAAAAATGTAAAATACAGCAAATTAGAAAAAAATCAAAAAAAAACACAAAATTTATTAATTAGTTTTTTGAATTATTTTTACTTTTTTTTATTTATAAATAAAAAAGATAACAAGAAGAAAATAAATTAACTTGCACAAATTTTAACTTCAAAATGTACCTCATTTGAACCTATTTAAACTTATAAATATTATATTAAAACCAAAATATCTAACTTATATTGCTATTCACGAATTAGGATAAAAAATCTTTAATAATAATGCTATCTTAGCATACGCTGTCTACCAGACTTTTTAAAGAAGCAAAAAAATAAAAAAGAAACATTATTACACACACGATAGCAGCAGTGCTCGCTCTTATTGTAAATGACGTCATTTCACCCTTCGTTTCTGCGAAAGCTTTTGCTCTTAGAAATGCGGACGCAGCATACACTGCAGAAAGAAAGGAGAGTGCGTACACTGGACGGGTAGCCCAGGAAATACCCGTAAATTTTAGCTTGTATGAGATGCGCATTCTATAAGATTTATATTCTTTGCTTCTGGTTAAATTGACAAAGGGTTGGTGTCGATTGAAAAAATGCTCCCTAGTACTTGATAACATGTTGGAGAGCCTTTAATAACGAGCTTTTTTGTAAACATATTCTTTGTTAAATGTACAAGCGGCGTCAAAAAGACTGAAAATTATGCTTTGAGACTCTAAGTTCGTTTAATTTAACAAAATCGTAATGTCTTGATCTCATCCTCCATATTTACTCAACGATTCCTTGAATTGAGCTGACGTTTCATTCCTAAAAATATTAACCTTTTCGATGTACATTTCTACAAAAACAACACATATTGCAAGTTTAAACCTTAAAATTATGCTTTGAAACTCTTAGTGCATTTAATTTAGAAAAATAGTAATGTCTTGATCCCATCGTTTATATTAACTCAACGAATCCTTGAATGAAGCTGACGTTTAATTCTAAAAAAAACTATTAACCTTTTCGGTGTACATTTCTACAAAAAAAATATATTTTTGCAAGTGTAAACCTTGCTACATTTCATCATCTACTGGATATTAGTGGATACAAAAGTGAATAAACATATTGAATAAAATCGGAACAAAACTTCCTCAACACTTATTGTCAGTAGAATATAGTGTCACATTTGTCGAAATTTAATTCTTGTTTATACAGGCTTTTAAAAAATCGTTAGTCTCGCAAAAGTATTCAAAATGCAAAACTAACTGGTACTGTATAATCAGTTGTTGCAGATAAACACAAAAAAAAACTTCAAAGTCTCGATAAAATATCACAAGACGCATTGTCAAAGAATACGTGCAGTTTTTTTTAAAAAAATATTCAGTACTATATTCAATATTCAAATACTAATGTTATTTGCTAAAGTCGTTTTGTTTATTGGATTTTTCCCTAAGGGAAATTCCCGACAAAGCCCCATTGCGTAAAAATTTGAATGCATTCGAAAATTTGGAATAAGATATAAAATCTTACTTTAGACATTTAATTCCGAAAACTCTATTCGAAAGGTATCGGATCGGAAAGGTTTTCTCTTCTTGGGAAACGTGTACGTGTTCGTGCTCCAGGAAAGTGTTCTAGATGGTACCAATTAATCTACCTCTTAGTGTTTCTTTTTGTAGCACCATCTGTTTTATTCCAACAAACAGTCTTCTTTGTACTTTCACTTTTTGCCTTCTGCTTAGCTGTATTAGTTTTGCTGAACTGTTGCGGCAGCCTTCTTTGTATAAAATTAAATAAATACTATATGATAAATAAAATAAAATTTAAACTTATTTGGAATTAGATTATTTATATCAAATAATCTAAAAACGGAAATAATTTGTTCTACAAATTCAAGAGAACGGCCACTTAAAGGTACTAACTCTACTCTTGAATAACACGGGCTGCAAAAAAACAACAAATTTCCACAATGCCGTGCTGTGAGTTATCTTATGATATCAACCCTAATTAATTGTAGTTTTCAAAGAAGGATGAAACTCCCCATTCAAATAATGCACAATACCGGCCAATTTTGACATTCGCGTAATAATTTAAATACCAGTCACACGATTATTTTAATAATAAGTTACTAGCAAATAGAATATAGTTTAGACCTGCAGACGAAAATTTGGTGCCATGGCCGGGCCCGTCTTTGCGCATTCCTAACGTAGACTGATACTTTTATGGGAATACATGATTTTCTCTTACATTTTGTTTCCTGCAATATATTCGTACTAATTTCATCTTTTTATGCGCATAAGGACAAAGTGACCTATTACGAGATTTCGATAACATCGGAACCCTTAGGCAATGGTGGATGAAAGGAAGAAATGGGAGGGTATATGTAAGTCAAGTCAACCCACTGGAACTTTCTTACTAGTTATTGTCTAAGACTGACAGTCATACGCACAAGAATCTGTTCATCAGCCTTATATCAGAAGAGTTCGAGATGTGATGCTGTTATATATAAATATATGTACATATACGATTTGTTAATCTTTGGTCGAAAAAGCTCACAAATATTTTCAAGCTTTTCTAAAATACTTAGAAAAATTAGAATTTGCGAATTAAAAGTAGAAAGTTATCATGTTGGGCGGGACGAAACTAGCTTTAAATTGTGTACGTGTTAGTGCTCCAGGAAAGTGTTCTGTATGGTACCAATTAATCTACCTCTTAGTGTTTCTTTTTGTTGCACCATCTCTTTAATTCCAACAAACAGTCTTCTTTGTACACTCACTTTTTTGCGTTCTGCTTAGCTGTATTTGTTTTGATGAACTGTTGCGGCAGCCTTCTTTGTATAAAATTAAATAAATACTATATAAAAAATAAAATAAAATTTAAACTTATTTGGAATTAGATTATTAATATCAAATAATCTAAAAACGGAAATTATTTGTTCTACAGATTCAAGAGAAGGGCCACTTAAAGGTACTAACTCTACTCTTGAATAACACGGGATGCAAAAAAAAAACAACAATCCTTTCCACAATGGCGTGCTGTGAATTATCTTATGATATCAACCCTAATTAATTGTATTTTTAAAAGATGGATAAAACCCCCTTTCAAATAATGCGCAATACCGGCCAATTTTCACATTCGCGTAATAACTTAAATACCAGTAACACGATTATGTTAATAATATATAACTAGCAAATAGAATATAAATTAGACCAGCAGACGAAAATGTAAGCCATTGCCGGTCCCGTCTTTGCGCATTCCAAACGTAGACTGAAACCCACGTAACTCTTGTGCGAATACATGATTTTCTCTTAAATTTTGTTTCTTGCGGCATATTCGTACTAATTCCATCTTTTTATGCGCATAAGGAATAATTGACCTATTACGAGATTTCGATAACATCGGAACCCTTAGGCAATGGTGGATGGAAGGAAGAAATGGGTGGGTATATGTAAGTCATACGCACAAGAATCTGTTCATCAGCCTTATATCAGTAGAGTTCGAGATGTGATGCTGTTATATAAAAATATATGTACATATACGATTTGTTAATCATTGGTCGAAAAAGCTCACAAATATATTCAAGCTTTTCTAAAATACTTAGAAGATTTAGAATTTGCGGATAAAAAGTAGAAAGTTATCATGTTGGGCGGGACGAAACTAGCTTTAAATTCTGTTATTTTTTGGTCGACGAACTATTAGTAAATGAAAACATTTTTTTTTCATGACAAAACCCTTAATCAGGACAAGTTAGAAAACACTTTTGCTATATTACGTCAAAAAAGGTGGAAAAAAACCAATCCTTTTGTGGCTGAATTAGAAGGCATTTTGGCGAAGTTGATAGTCGCTAAAATTGTTCAGTAAAGTTCCTCTAGCAATTGTGAGCAGTCTCAGGACGAGGAAATACTGATTGAAGAAAATTTTGATTGCTCCCATTTAGCCTGAGAGCAAACAAACACAATCCCAAGCGAAGTAAATGATGTCGACTTTGGCAACCATATCTATGCCGAATATTTTCTTAAAGATGTTTTCGATGAGGTGGTTTCGATGAGCTAGTTTGTTGGTTACGTGACATTCAAAGTTATACCAAAGCTGGATTGTAGAAAGTGTGAGCAGACGTTAAGAAAGCTGGGTGAAGTTTTGATGGCTTCCAACAAAATTTTTATAGTTTTCAAAAATTATCATTCATTAACAAGTTTTGGAAACTTTTTTGCTCCGTGTGATGCCTTAACAAATGCGTGCAAGAAGCATATATGTACTAATTTTGCATACATTTTTTAAGGATGAGACACAGAAGGTAGATATTATATAATAGAACCTTGTAAAAGCGCAACAACAAAATAGTTTGATGGCGAATGTTGCCATCACATTTTAGAAATACTTAATTTTCTCTTACCTGCACTTCTCCAAAAACACTGTGGCTGGGTTATAAGAAAATGCATTTTCAAAGAAAGAACACTAAAAAATATTTCCAATGAATAGCACTGCTCTTTTACTTATATAAAAAATTGAAAAACGTTAAAACACAAAATTGAAGAAAAAAAATAAAAAGAAAACATGGAAACAATAAAAACACAAAATTAAAAAATGTAAAATACAGCAAATTAGAAAAAAATCAAAAAATTAAAAAAAAAATCAAAAAATTAAAAAAAACAAAAATTACTAATTAATAAACAAAATTTATAAATTAGTTTTTTGAATTATTTTTACTTTTTTTTATTTATAAATGAAAAAAGATAACAAGAAGAAAATAAATTAACTTGCACACATTTTTTAAGGACCCAATTTTGACTTCAAAATTTACTTCATTTGAACCTATTTAAACTTATAAACATTATATTAAAACCAAAATATCTAACTTATATTGCTATTCACGAATCCGGATACAAAAATCGTTAAAATACATGTCATATATTGCGAATTTGCTGACAATACTAAAAAGCATAGCATACGCTGTCTACCAAAATTTTTAAAAAAGGAAAATAATAAAAAAGAAACATTATTACACACACGATATCAGCAGTGCTTGCTCTTATTGTAAACGACGTCATTTCACCCTTCGTTTCTGTGAAAGCATTTGCTCTTCGAAATGCGGACGCAGCATACACTGCAGAATGAAAGGAGAGTGCGTACACTGGACGGGTAGCCCAGGAAATACCCGTAAATTTTAGCCTGTATGAGATGCGCATTCTATAAGATTTATATTCTTTGCTTCTGGTTAAATTGACAAAGGGTTGGTGTCGATTGAAAAGATGCTCCCTAGTACTTGATAGCATGTTGGAGAGCCTTTAATAACGAGCTTTTTTGTAAACATATTCGTTGTTAAATGTACAAGCGGCGTCAAAAAAACTGAAAATTATGCTTTAAGACTCTAAGTTTATTTAATTTAACAAAATCGTAATGTCTTGATCTCATCCTCCATATTTACTCAAAGATTTCTTGAATTGAGCTGACGTTAATTCCTAAAAATATTAACCTTTTCGATGTACATTTCTACGAAAAAACATATTTTTGCAAATGTAAACCTTAAAATTATGCTTAGTGCATTTCCCATCGTCATGATCCCATCGTCTATATTAACTCAACGAGTCCTTGAATGGAGCTGACGTTTAATTCTAGAAAACTATTAACCTTTTCGGTGTACATTTCTACAAAAAAAAACATATTTTTGCAAGTGTAAACCTTGTTACATTTCATTATCTACTGGATATTAGTGGATACGAAACTGAATACACATATTGAATAAAATCGGGATTCTTGATTATACAGGCTTTTAAAAAATCTTTAGTCTCGCAAAAGTATTCAAAACGCAAAACTATCTGGTACTGTATAATCAGTTGTTGCAGATAAACAAAAAAAAATTTCAAAGTCTCGATAAAATATCACAAGACGCATTGTCAAATAATACGTGCAGTTTTTTTTTTAAAAAATATTCAGTACTGAGTACCATGTTGTGTAGACTCCAAATACTAATGTTATATGCTAAAGTCGTTTTGTTTATTGAATTTTTCCCTAAGGGAAATTCCCTACAAAAACCCATTGCGTAAAAATTTGAATGCATTCGAAAATTTGGAATAAGATCCAAAATCTTACTTTCTACGTTTAATTCCGAAAACTCTATTCGAAAGGTATCGGATCCGAAAGGTTTTCTCTTCTTGGGAAACGTATACGTGTTAGTGCTCCAGGAAAGTGTTCTAGAAGATACCAATTAATTTACCTCTTAGTGTTTCTTTTTGTAGCACCATCTCTTTTATTCCAACAAACAGTCTTCTTTGTACTTTCACTGTTTTGCGTTCTGCTTAGCTGTAATTGTTTTTCTGAACTGTTGCGGCAGCCTTTTTTGTATAAAATTAAATAAATACTATATAGTTGTAACGACAAAAGTCCATTCCCTCCTTTTTGTCAACATAAGATAAACTATTATTGTATTATATTATTCCATTTTTATTATATTTTGTTGTTTTGGATCTCATTTGGTTTACCTTTAATAATTTATTTAGTATTTTAACAATTTATTTAGTACAAAGAAAATGAATTAATAATTGAGTATTTTAAAAAATACATAAACATATGATATATGTAGTAGTGGGAGCGTGTAAACAGGCCTCAGAATTTCAAATTCAAATTTAACGGAAATTCGGGCCTTGAACGTGAACCATATGATCGCAGTGCAGCCAACATCTACATACCAAAACGGTCAGGCGGGAATGTGAAGGTATTGGTGTGTGTGTGAAACGCAACAGGGTATAAAAAGAGCGTGGGCGGACGAGTTTGAGACAGTTGGCCATTGGACGGCGACAGGTAAGAGTGACAGTAACTAGAGGTAGTTAGTGCATGCGCAAGGGTTTTAACAAGAGAAAGTCTATGTATATAGTATAGGTTGATAGGGGTAGAGATAGACTGGTCTTCCCGATCTCAATTTCCGCTACTGTAGTAAAGTTGTTTGTTGTGGGCGCTGCTGGATGGAATAGAGATAGCTTGGCCTTCCCGATCTCTAACGTCACATCCCTGCTGCCACAGAAGCAAACGCGTTCATAGCTTTCAGGCTTCGAAAGTTAGTGTTAGCGCCGCCACCTTACGCCGTCGTTCTCCAGTGACGCTGCCGCCGCTGTTATCCAGTGCCGCCGCCGCTGTTATCCAGTGACGCCGCCGCCGATCTACAGTGGCGTCACCGTCATTCTCCAGTGACGCCGCCGCCGTTCTCCAGTGAAGCCATCGCTCCCCATATTGCCAAAATCCCTGAGAGGCTGATTGGTCTTCCCTTACTCTCAGCCGTCATCGCGTGGTCACCTATTCGTCCAATAGTTTGTAGTGTTTGTCAGAAATAATTGATTAAACAAAGGATTATAGTTATATACCACACCTCTCTCTTTCTCAGTCTAAAATAAATAGTTTGTCATGACCTTGGGCCTGGCTGAGTCTGCCCCAGCATAAGTGGAAACACGTTGTTACATAATTAATAAAATAAAATTTAAACTTATTTGGAATTAGATTATTAATATCAAATAATCTTAAAACGGAAATTATTTGTTCTACAGATTCAAGAGAACGGCCACTTAAAGGTACTAAATCTACTCTTGAATAACACGGGCTGCAAAAAAACAATAATCCTTTCCACAATGCGTTAAAGGAGTTATCTTATGATATCAACCCTAATAAATTGTAGTTTTCAAAGAAGGATGAAACTCCCCATTCAAATAATGAACAATACCGGCCAATTTTGACATTCGCGCAATAATTTAAATATCAGTCACACGATTATGTTAATAATAAGTAACTAGCAAATAGAATATAAATTAGACCAGCAGACGAAAATTTGGAGCCATTGCCGAGCCCGTCTTTGCGCATTCCAAACGTAGACTGAAACTTTTATGCGAATACATGATTTTCTGTTACATTTTGGTTCCTGCAATATATTCGTACTAATTTCATCTTTTTATGCGCATTAGGAAAAATTGTCCTATTACGAGATTTCGATAACATCAGAACCCTTAGGCAATGGTGGATGGAAGGAAGCAATGGGAGGTTATATGTAAGTCGGGTCAACCCACTGGAATTTTCTTACTAGTTATTGTCTAAGACTGACAGTCATACGCACAAGAATCTGTTCATAAGCCTTACATCAGAAGAGTTCGAGATGTGATGCTGTTATATATAAATATATGTACATATACGATTTGTTAATCTTTGGTCGAAAAAGCTCACAAATATATTCAAGCTTTTCTAAAATACTTAGAAAAATTTGAATTTGCGGATAAAAAGTAGAAAGTTATCACGTTGGGCGGGACGAAACTAGCTTTAAATTCTGTTCTCTTTTTGGTCAACAAACTATTGGTAGATGAAAATATTTTTTTTTATCATGACAAAATCCTTTAATCAGGACAAGTTAGAAAACACTTTTCTATATTACGTCAAAAAAGGTGGAAAAATACCAATCATTTTGTAGCTGAATTAAATGGCATTTTGGCGAAGTAGATAGTCGCTAAAAGTGTTCAATAAAGTTCCTCTAGCAATTGTGAGCAGTCTTAGGACGAGGAAATACTGACTGAAGAAAATTTTGATAGCTCCCATTTAGCCTGAGAGCAAACAAACACAATCCCAAGCGAAGTAAATGATGTCGACTTTGACAACCATATCTATGCCGAATATTTTCTTAAAGATGTTTTCGATAATTCAGCTGACATTAATATTGAGGTGGTTTCGATGAGCTAGTTTGTTGGTTACGTGACATTCAAAGTTATACCAAAGCTGGATTGTAGAAAGTGTGAGCAGACGTTAAGAAAGCTGGGTGAAGTTTTGATGGCTTCCAGCAAAATTTTTATAGTTTTCAAAAATTATCATTCATTAACAAGTTTTGGAAACTTTTTTGCTCCGTGTGATGCCTTAACAAATGTGTGCAAGAAGCATATATGTACTAATTTTGCATACATTTTTTAAGGATGAGACACAGAAGGTAGATATTATATAATAGAACCTTGTAAAAGCGCAACAACAAAATAGTTTGATGGCGAATGTTGCCATCACATTTTAGAAATACTTAATTTTCTCTTACCTGCACTTCTTCAAAAACACTGTGGCTGGGTTATAAGAAAATGTATTTTCAAAGAAAGAACACTAAAAAATATTTCCAATGAATAGCACTGCTCTTTTACTTATATAAAAAATTGAAAAACGTTAAAACACAAAATTTAAGAAAAAAAAGTAAAAAGAAAACATGGAAACAATAAAAACACAAAATTAAAAAATGTAAAATACAGCAAATTAGAAAAAAATCAAAAAATTAAAAAAAAAAACAAAAATTACTAATTAATAAACAAAATTTATAAATTAGTTTTTTGAATTATTTTTACTTTTTTTTTTTATTTATAAATGAAAAAAGATAACAAGAAGAAAATAAATTAACTTGCACACATTTTTTAAGGACCCAATTTTGACTTCAAAATTTACTTCATTTGAACCTATTTAAACTTATAAACATTATATTAAAACCAAAATATTCTAACTTATATTGCTATTCACGAATCCGGATACAAAAATCGTTAAAATACATGTCATATATTGCGAATTTGCTGACAATACTAAAAAGCATAGCATACGCTGTCTACCAAAATTTTTAAAAAAGGAAAATAATAAAAAAGAAACATTATTACACACACGATATCAGCAGTGCTTGCTCTTATTGTAAACGACGTCATTTCACCCTTCGTTTCTGTGAAAGCATTTGCTCTTCGAAATGCGGACGCAGCATACACTGCAGAATGAAAGGAGAGTGCGTACACTGGACGGGTAGCCCAGGAAATACCCGTAAATTTTAGCTTGTATGAGATGCGCATTCTATAAGATTTATATTCTTTGCTTCTGGTTAAATTGACAAAGAGTTGGTGTCGATTGAAAAGATGCTCCCTAGTACTTGATAGCATGTTGGAGAGCCTTTAATAACGAGCTTTTTTGTAAACATATTCGTTGTTAAATGTACAAGCGGCGTCAAAAAAACTGAAAATTATGCTTTGGGACTCTAAGTTTATTTAATAAAACAAAATCGTAATGTCTTGATCTCATCCTCCATATTTACTCAACGATTCCTTGAATTGAGCTGACGTTTAATTCCTAAAAATATTAACCTTTTCGATGTACATTTCTACAAAGAAGCACATTTTTGCAAGTGTAAACCTTACTAAATTTTATTATCTACTTCATATTAGTGGATACGAAACTAACTAAACACATTTAATAAAATCGGGACAAAATTTTTTCAACATTTATTTTCAGTAGAAGATAGTTTCATAATAATTTCCGTTTTTCGATTATTGATATCAAATAATCTAAAAACGGAAATTATTTGTAATACAGGTTCAAGAGAACGGTCACTGAAAGGTACTAACTCTGCTCTTTAATATCGCGGGCTGCAAAAAAACAATCCTTTCCACAAAGCCGTGCTGTGAGTTATCTTATGATATCAACTCTAATTAATTGTATTTTTAAAAGATGGATAAAACCCCCTTCAAATAATGCACAATACCGGCCATTTTTGACATTCGCGTAATAACTTAAATACCAGTCACACGATTATGTTAATAATAAGTAATTAGCAAATAGAATATAAATTAGACCAGCAAACGAAAATTTGGAGCCATTGCCGGGCCCGTCTTTGCGCATTCCAAACGTAGACTGAAACCCACGTAACTCTTGTGCGAATACATGATTTTCTCTTAAATTTTTTTTCCTGCGGCATATTTGTACTAATTCCATCTTTGTATGCGCATACGGAAAAAGTGACCTATTACGAGATTTCCATAACATCGGTAATGGTGGATACAAGGAAGGAATGGGAGGCTATATGTAAGTCGGGGCAACCCACTGGAACTATATTTTAACTTAAATAGCAACTTGGCGACCTTTTATGTTCTTTTCATTATGACATTCTTATTGTTCAATATGCCATTCCTTTTTTCATATACTCTACTCCCTTTTTCTAACACTTTGTAATTTAACTCTCTTCTAATAAATGATGTATTGAAGTAAGCACACATCAAGCGTGGTTTTTATTAATTTATCAAAGTAACAAATAGAAACATATCGAAATCAACTACAATACAATTGACGAAGAGGTGAAAAACAATAAAATATCAAAATAACATTGTATAATCATGAATCACGAACAATTTGCCACTTTTATGGAAATTCAACAGAAAATTATGGAAAAAATCTCAACAACCGTGTTAACGTCAGCCTCAGGAAATCAAGTAAATTTGAGCGCTGGCACTGCTCTTATGCCAAACATGGATTTGTTCGACACATCAAAGGAATCTTTTAGAAATTACAAGCTCCGCTACGAGAATTACACACGCATGAAAAATATAGACAAAACCAAAAAGGACTGTAAAAATCTTGTGTAACATTCTATTGGTGCCAACATTGTCACAGCGTTAATAGCTCCAGATGATTCGAGCACACTAGAATACGATGCATTAATGGAACTTCTGCAGAAACATTCATCGCCAAAACAGAACGTGTTGGTGGCGCAGCATCAGTTATTATCGAAATATCAAACAGAAAATCAATCAATAGCAGAATATGTTGTAGTATTACGATCTCAAATAGGTGACTGTGAGTTCAACTGTGAATGCAAAAAGTCTTTAGCAGAGATTTTTCTGCGCGCACAGTTTATACGTGGATTAAAAGACAACAATATACGAGATCTAATTTTACTACTGTTGTCACAAATGCTATTGCATTAGAAGCGTCAAAAGTAGATTCAATTGAGTTTTCTCAGTAAAATATTCATAGACTCCTGGCGAAATCAACAAAATTATTGGTAAAAATTTTAACCAGAAAAAGTATCAAAAATTTAAACCAAACAAATCAAACCGGGAAACATACCCTACAAATTATAAAGCATTGGGGTTGGATGGACTTTGCCTCAGATGGGAGTAGTAGGGAAATACAGCGACTGGATAATGATTGACAGGTCAAAGCATACTAATCAAATTTAATGAGTTTTGATATGGGAAATCCTGTATAATTAATTTTTATTAGCTTTAATATGAGTACGTGATGTGACCCTTTTTTTTGGTAATAGTAAATATAATTAATTTTTATTACCTTGGATATGAGTACGTGACTTTACCCTTTTTTATTTGGTAATAGGAAATCCTATGTGGTTTTCAGATAGTCCAAGATTATTCATTTTTATAGCTTGGATATGAGTACGTGATGTCACCCCCATTTTATTTGGAGATAGGGTGATAGATAATAAATTTTTATTAGCTTGTGTATGGGGAACGTGATCGTGTTCATATGTTTTGTCGTCATTATTTTTTATGAACCCTATTTTTCATTTTTCGTCATAGTTCCGAGCATTTCTTTCGAATATTTCCGTCAACACGGTGCTTGTGGATGTATGTGGTATCTTAGCGAGCGTTCATTTTTCTTTGTTAAATTTCGTCAATTTTCTGAGCCTTTCTCTGGAATTTTTCCGTCATCATGGTGCTTGTGTTTAGAAGTATTCAAGTTATTGTTTTAGAGTTGCACGTGTTCATATGTTTTGTCGTTATTGTTTTTTATGAACCCTATTTTTCTTTTTTGCTGTCTGACAGAAAATGCCTATGCCCATGTTGTGAGTGTGCTAGAGTTCTGTTGTGTTCATTAGAGTTCTGAGCCTTTCTTTGGAATTTTTCTTTCCACACGGTGCTTATTTGTATGCTTACGTTTGTGAGTTTGATATTACTGAGATCTTTCATTTTTCTTTTCAATTTCAATTCGTTAGAGTAGTGAACCTTTCATTGGAAATTTTCCGTCAAAAAATACTTGTATGGTGTAGGGGTACGTGCTCGTCTGTCCTATCGTCATTGTTTTGATAACCCTGTCGCTAGAATTATGTTTTTTTTTTGGGTTTGGCAATTTGTTCCCCTTTTTTGATTTTCGAGTGACAATGTACTTGATTTTGAATGTATGTGAAAATTGTGACTTATGACCTTGTGTCACGTTTGAAAGGTGCACTGTGGTGTTGGACAATTTTTTTGGAATTTTTCCGCTAACACGGTGTTTGTCTAATTTGTTTTTTTAAAGTTAGTCTTTGTTGATACATTGTGAGTGGCACATCAAAATATTTTAAAGAATTATTCATTTCACGTGTATTTAAGTTTTGTGAAAACGAATACATATTTAACTCCGATAGGAAATGTATTAAGGTATTATTTAACAAATTGTGTAATCGAAGAAAAAAATACAAGTAAACAGAAGAAAAAAAGAAAAAAAAAACAAGGCAAAACAAAGTAATAAATATGCTAAAAATGTCTTATATATGTGCTATAAGTAAAATGGAATTTAATTCCACTTAAAAAATCATTGTTCAAAGTGTAATACATATATTGAAGGTGCGTACTCGATGAAGTTTCATCATACGATTGCTCATGATGATGGAAACTTGATTTCCCAGTCAGCAGGAAAAAGGAAACTATAGACGTCGTCTCAGTAAAATGCGAAACGGGCAAAACCTTCATCATCCCTATATACGTCAACGTATTACTCGATACTGCTAAATCACGAACAAGCAGGATGGGGTTACTATTGTGGACAACAACAAATACAATACCCCCTATACGAAAATATGCCGACAACATCTGATAGTCTATGCCCTCAATATCAGAATCATAGACAACTTGGATGGGGTTACTATGATGGACAACAACAAACTCAATATCCTAATAATGAATGTACTTATACAACTTCGGTCAGTGGACACCCCCAGATGTCAGACAACGAGGTAACGCGTTACGATAACCAGAAACAACAGCAACAACAAATACCTCAAACCTATAAAACTTCTTAACAACCCTCTTCAAGTAGAGCAAACACCCTATGTGAGGAATGCAACATATACATCCCCACCAACAGCATATATTCACACAATCGAACAACTAAACATCGAAAAAATGCATCAGTTTGCATTAATAAAAATATTAATGTGATAAAGAGTATTTGTAATAAAAAAATTGCAACTTATGAATACAAAAACTCTACAAATAGACTGAAGAGTTTTTAGTAAGCAGTAAAAAATTTTTACTTCAACTATTAAGAGATAGTTTAGTAGAACACACTGTACTCAAGTTTAATGTGGAGTTGGTTGCTGATTACATTAAACCATTAATAGAAACGGAATCTTCAGCAATGCCTTCGCAAAAAAATACAGAGCAGCACCCTTTGTTAAACAAAACGGATAATGGACATCAAAATGCAGATAAGAAAACTAATAAAGATAGTCAAGCCTCCACAACTATGAAAAATATCACAAAAATGCAGTTGCTAACTTTATCTGATGATATTGGTAGCATTTTCGATGTCCATGCTGATATGCTAGCAAACAAAATGGGTGAATTCCAACAGAGAGATTCAGGATGGTCTCTAACACGGATTCTTAAGCTCGAGATTAATGTTACTAAAGCTTCATTAACTAGAGGTTCCCAATATATAGTTACTCCAAAAACGCTCCGAAACAAGTCAGCCTGCATCAACATTAAAAACCTTGATGATGATTTTTGTTTTAAATGGTGTATGATAGCAGCATTGGATTGCAAACCAACAATCAACTGTGAAATCACTTCTTCATATAATGTTGACATTAATAGTGAACTCATAACACTTAAAAGTGGTGTTATCTTAAATTTTGCAGGTATGCAATTTCCTCTAGCTTTGCAACATATTCGATTGTTCGAAGAAAGCTTCGTTGGTATAAGTGCCAATGTCTTTTTTTCCTTTCTCTTAACGCTATAGACTTTTAAGCAGTCAATATAGTAAGACCTGCTATCAAATCTATGTATGCAATAATTGCATATAATCATTTGGAAGTGCTAAACTGCTTAATCGCCATAAAACGGAGTGTGGAGGAATTGTGACGCATCTGCCCGTAGGAGATGCTGCTGTTTTAAACTTTAAGGGATATCATAGACAGCATGATGTACCATTTGTGGCATATGCTGATTTTGAGTATATGTTGGAGAGGTTTACTAATAAAACAGATAATTCAAAAACGGAAAGTATTAGTAAGCATACTCCATGTGCATTTGCTTACTATATAAAATGTGGGTTCAATAGTAGGTTAGAAAAATTTAAAACTTATACAGGATGATATGCAACAACAAAACATATATATGGAACATTAAAATGTAGTTGTCGAAAATAATAGTTTAACACCCTCTGATGAAGAGCAATTTGAAAATAGCATCAATTGCTACATTTGTGAGGAAGCATTAGGCAATGGTAGAGTAAGAGATCACTGTCATTTAAGCGGTCAATATAGGGGGGTAGCCCACAATATTTGCAATCTCAACCATCAGGTTGCAAAATTCATCCCCATATATTTCCATAACTTTTCTTCGTACGACTGTCATCTCTTCGTTAAAGAGTTGCTGATATATGATGATGTTATTCCATTAAACTAGGAATTAATTGTATCGCTCTCACACAAATGTAAAAATCGATTAAAGTTGAGATTTTTAGATTCAATTAGATTTATGGCAGCCAGATTAGACTCCTTAGTTAAAATCTTTCAAAGGATGATTTTCATATAGTTCGCAGTCAAGTTGTAAGCGATAATGAGTTAAATCTCATGACTACAAAAGGTCAATTTCCTTATGAGTACCTGCAATCGTTCGATGTGTTGAAAGAGACAGAACTTCCATCGATAGAAACATTTTTTAGCACTTTAACGAATAAAAGTTGTTCATTAGAGGAATATGAACATGCCATTAACGTTTGGAGAACATTTAATTGTAAAAATTTACAAGAATATATGGAGTTATATTTGAATGCTGACCTTTTAATACTAACTGATGTATTTAAGAAATTTAGACGTCTTTGTAAATCAATTTACAACTTAGATGCAAGTCACTATTACACAGCACCAGGTCTTTCCTGGGATGCAATGTTAAAAATGACGAATGTAGAACTGGAACTCGTAACAGTTATTGACATGTATAATTTTTGTTAAAATGGAATTCGTGGTGGTATAGTACAATGTTTGAAAAGGCATACGGTTGCGAATAACGAGTATTTAGATGATTATGACAAAAGTAAACCATCTGAATATCTTATATATCTAGATGCCCTAGGAGATTTGACACCTCAGAGTATCCGTCAATGAAAATATTCAATATTGCTCTGGTCAATAAAAAGAAGCTAGGAATGATGAAAGACGAAAACTGTGGAAGAGTTATGAAGGAGTTCATAGGATTGAGACCAAAAATGTATGGGATAAGTGTACAACATGGTGCTGAAATTTTAAAATATAAGGGTGTTAAAAAGTCCATCCTCTCTACATACAACATAGATACTTTTAGAGATTGTTTACTAAATAAAAGAAGAATTGTTTGAACTTTTTTTTTCTCTTTGGTTTGGACTGCATCTCAACATTTAAGTATCGCTACTAATCATAAAATTCTTTTACAGCAACTTGTGTCTTTACAAATGTATACATACAAATGTATATATACATAATTATAGTTAATTAAATCTGAGCAAACATTTATTAAATTATAATTAAATTCTTTCCTTCTTTTACAAGTCTCGAATAGGCTTTTCTTTATTATTCGAGCAAATTCTCAACAAATTTATTTGTGCCGAAACCCGGGAACTTCGTCAATATTTTTCATTTTTCATAAAAACTCTAGCTCATGTGTGATTTAAAGTGAAACTTATTGTGCAACCAATTTAATTGAAAGTGATATTTTCCTTTAAGACTCTTGTGCGTGAAAACAAATATAACCATGACTTCCCTTAACGTTTTAATAAAAGAACAACGCGATTTATTGCTGTTGCTGACAAAATACGAAAGTTGGTTTGAAAATAAACCAAAAGTCGAAAAGACGCATGGTTATTTGAAATCGTTAGCACAACGAGTCGACGAAATATTCAATAAATTCGAGGATCATCATGATAAAATAACACGGCAAGTTTGCGAAACATCCTTAAAAGTTGATAAAGTGCCTTATTTGACTAAGGACGTGTATTTCGAATTTATTTAGTGTTTAAAGGTCAAATAATTGACCCTTTGCTCAAAAATTCAGTGGCTCAGTCTCCATTGGCTAGCACATTCGCTGCTCCTAATAACCGTGCGGAAACCACTATTAGTTCTGATTCAAGACTACCGAAGATTAACTTACCAAAGTTTTCAGGAGAATATATGGAATGGGTTCCATTCCGGGATATATATTGCTCCTTGGTTCACAATAATGATTCGCTGAATAAAGTTCAAAAGTTTTATTACCTAAAAGGCACTCTTTTTGGTGAAGCAGCCAATCTTATAAAACCAATTTCTGCCACAGAGGCAAATTATGACTCCGCGTGGGCAATTTTGGGAATCGGGTTCCATAACAAGCGAATGCTTGTTGGGAATCTGATTTCAAAATTGTTTAACATTCCTAAGTCTGACGGAGGGGTTTAATCCATAAAAGTCTTACTTGACTCTGCGCAAGAATGCCTTTCGTCGTTTAAGAATTTAGAAGTTAGCACTCTTAGCTGGGATCCAATTCTTATACATTTATTGGTCCAGAAGCTCGATTTGCAGACACGCAAAGATTGAGAAAATTCCCTGAAATCTGCGACGACATTACAAACAAGATCTGAACTTTTCACTTTTCTCGAATGAACTTTTCGCACACTTGAGTCCTTGACCGATGAATTTCCCTCTACTTATAAATCAAAGTTTTCTAAAAATGTTAAAGCTTTCACCCAACCCAAGAAAACTTGTCATTCTGGCAAATTTTCAAAGCAATACAACGCATCTTGCGCATATTGTGAAAGACCACATTCTCTTTCCAAATGCTACAAATTTCTTTCATTAACTTTACATGCCAAAAATGATTTTTTGGACAATAAAAACATTTGTCGCAATTGTTTTGCGATCGGACATAACCACAACAGTTGTGGCTCGTCTTTTCGCTGCATTATTTGCAAAAAAAAATGCACCATACGGTTCTGCATTCAAATGAGCCAACGAACAATTATTCTAACCCAAATCCCTTAACGTCAACTACATCTAATCATAATCGAAATTCCTCACCACAACTCACTTCTCATACCAAACATACATTTCAATCCGTTGTGTTGTACACTATTCGGTTGAATGTTTGTACAAATCGTGGTAAATTTCCATTACGTGCACTTCTAGATCCCGGTTCACAGGGTAGCCTGATTTTTGAATCAGAATCAGCAGTGCAGTTGTTAGGCTTAAAGAAAACCAAATCCCACTGCAGTGATTGGAATTGGCAACAACAGTCAAAATTTATCCAAACATTTGGTAAATATACATTTGTATTCGCTGAAAAACAAACCAGTTCTTTCTTGCTCTACACTGGTAATATCAAATCTTTCTTCCTATACCCCTGATTCATCTTCCAGACATATTTCTACGCCTGATATTCAAGCTGAAGATTTGGCTGACCCATATTTTTATAGCTCTGACCCGATAGACATAATTGTGGGTTCCGATGTCTGCTCCAAGTTAAAAATTCCATCGGATTCATTTGTGCACGATGAGCTGTTCTTTCAGAATACCGTTTTTGGTTGGGTATTCTCTGGATCTACCAAAAGTGTATCTACCAATAGGGTTCATATACATAATGCTAATATAGAAACCATATTACGAGCTTTTTGGGAAGAAGAGGAAGTAGTGGTCAAAAAGAAATTAACCGATGAAGAGTTATATTGTGAGCACTATTTTAAAACCTCTACAAATCATACAAAAACTGGGCGTTATAAGGTAAACTTACCATTTAAATCCATTATGTTTGATAAGTCGCACGCCAGCCAAACGTACAGAACAATATTCTGAACGCTTTCAAACGGCTTCGACATTTGGAAATTTCATTTTCCAAACGGCCAAAATTTGCTCAGAGCTATAAGGATTTCATGAAAGGATATGAATCCTTAGGCCATATGACGAGAATCGGTCATTATCCTGACGACGTTCGCTAAAATGTATATTTCTTGCCTCACCATGGTGTTTTGAAAGAGGACAGTTCTACAACAAAACTACGTGTTGTTTTTGATGGCAGTAGCCATTTTCAAGGCCACAAGTCCCTAAACGAAGAACTCTTTCCTAGTCCTGCTCTTTAAAACGACCTCCCTTCCATATTGACGAAATGGAGAACGCATGAGATTGCATTTAGCGCAGACATCGAAAAGATGTTCCGACAAATTGATGTTCACCCTGAACATCGAAAATTTCAACAAATTTTATGGTTTAATTCCTAAAAATATTAACCTTTTCGATGTACATTTCTACAAAGAAGCACATTTTTGCAAGTGTAAACCTTACTAAATTTTATTATCTACTTCATATTAGTGGATACGAAACTAACTAAACACATTTAATAAAATCGGGACAAAATTTTTTCAACATTTATTTTCAGTAGAAGATAGTTTCATAATAATTTCCGTTTTTCGATTATTGATATCAAATAATCTAAAAACGGAAATTATTTGTAATACAGGTTCAAGAGAACGGTCACTGAAAGGTACTAACTCTGCTCTTTAATATCGCGGGCTGCAAAAAAACAATCCTTTCCACAAAGCCGTGCTGTGAGTTATCTTATGATATCAACTCTAATTAATTGTATTTTTAAAAGATGGATAAAACCCCCTTCAAATAATGCACAATACCGGCCATTTTTGACATTCGCGTAATAACTTAAATACCAGTCACACGATTATGTTAATAATAAGTAATTAGCAAATAGAATATAAATTAGACCAGCAAACGAAAATTTGGAGCCATTGCCGGGCCCGTCTTTGCGCATTCCAAACGTAGACTGAAACCCACGTAACTCTTGTGCGAATACATGATTTTCTCTTAAATTTTTTTTCCTGCGGCATATTTGTACTAATTCCATCTTTGTATGCGCATACGGAAAAAGTGACCTATTACGAGATTTCCATAACATCGGTAATGGTGGATACAAGGAAGGAATGGGAGGCTATATGTAAGTCGGGGCAACCCACTGGAACTATATTTTAACTTAAATAGCAACTTGGCGACCTTTTATGTTCTTTTCATTATGACATTCTTATTGTTCAATATGCCATTCCTTTTTTCATATACTCTACTCCCTTTTTCTAACACTTTGTAATTTAACTCTCTTCTAATAAATGATGTATTGAAGTAAGCACACATCAAGCGTGGTTTTTATTAATTTATCAAAGTAACAAATAGAAACATATCGAAATCAACTACAATACAATTGACGAAGAGGTGAAAAACAATAAAATATCAAAATAACATTGTATAATCATGAATCACGAACAATTTGCCACTTTTATGGAAATTCAACAGAAAATTATGGAAAAAATCTCAACAACCGTGTTAACGTCAGCCTCAGGAAATCAAGTAAATTTGAGCGCTGGCACTGCTCTTATGCCAAACATGGATTTGTTCGACACATCAAAGGAATCTTTTAGAAATTACAAGCTCCGCTACGAGAATTACACACGCATGAAAAATATAGACAAAACCAAAAAGGACTGTAAAAATCTTGTGTAACATTCTATTGGTGCCAACATTGTCACAGCGTTAATAGCTCCAGATGATTCGAGCACACTAGAATACGATGCATTAATGGAACTTCTGCAGAAACATTCATCGCCAAAACAGAACGTGTTGGTGGCGCAGCATCAGTTATTATCGAAATATCAAACAGAAAATCAATCAATAGCAGAATATGTTGTAGTATTACGATCTCAAATAGGTGACTGTGAGTTCAACTGTGAATGCAAAAAGTCTTTAGCAGAGATTTTTCTGCGCGCACAGTTTATACGTGGATTAAAAGACAACAATATACGAGATCTAATTTTACTACTGTTGTCACAAATGCTATTGCATTAGAAGCGTCAAAAGTAGATTCAATTGAGTTTTCTCAGTAAAATATTCATAGACTCCTGGCGAAATCAACAAAATTATTGGTAAAAATTTTAACCAGAAAAAGTATCAAAAACTTAAACCAAACAAATCAAACCGGGAAACATACCCTACAAATTATAAAGCATTGGGGTTGGATGGACTTTGCCTCAGATGGGAGTAGTAGGGAAATACAGCGACTGGATAATGATTGACAGGTCAAAGCATACTAATCAAATTTAATGAGTTTTGATATGGGAAATCCTGTATAATTAATTTTTATTAGCTTTAATATGAGTACGTGCTGTGACCCTTTTTTTTGGTAATAGTAAATATAATTAATTTTTATTACCTTGGATATGAGTACGTGACTTTACCCTTTTTTATTTGGTAATAGGAAATCCTATGTGGTTTTCAGATAGTCCAAGATTATTCATTTTTATAGCTTGGATATGAGTACGTGATGTCACCCCCATTTTATTTGGAGATAGGGTGATAGATAATAAATTTTTATTAGCTTGTGTATGGGGAACGTGATCGTGTTCATATGTTTTGTCGTCATTATTTTTTATGAACCCTATTTTTCATTTTTCGTCATAGTTCCGAGCATTTCTTTCGAATATTTCCGTCAACACGGTGCTTGTGGATGTATGTGGTATCTTAGCGAGCGTTCATTTTTCTTTGTTAAATTTCGTCAATTTTCTGAGCCTTTCTCTGGAATTTTTCCGTCATCATGGTGCTTGTGTTTAGAAGTATTCAAGTTATTGTTTTAGAGTTGCACGTGTTCATATGTTTTGTCGTTATTGTTTTTTATGAACCCTATTTTTCTTTTTTGCTGTCTGACAGAAAATGCCTATGCCCATGTTGTGAGTGTGCTAGAGTTCTGTTGTGTTCATTAGAGTTCTGAGCCTTTCTTTGGAATTTTTCTTTCCACACGGTGCTTATTTGTATGCTTACGTTTGTGAGTTTGATATTACTGAGATCTTTCATTTTTCTTTTCAATTTCAATTCGTTAGAGTAGTGAACCTTTCATTGGAAATTTTCCGTCAAAAAATACTTGTATGGTGTAGGGGTACGTGCTCGTCTGTCCTATCGTCATTGTTTTGATAACCCTGTCGCTAGAATTATGTTTTTTTTTTGGGTTTGGCAATTTGTTTCCCTTTTTTGATTTTCGAGTGACAATGTACTTGATTTTGAATGTATGTGAAAATTGTGACTTATGACCTTGTGTCACGTTTGAAAGGTGCACTGTGGTGTTGGACAATTTTTTTGGAATTTTTCCGCTACCACGGTGTTTGTCTAATTTGTTTTTTTAAAGTTAGTCTTTGTTGATACATTGTGAGTGGCACATCAAAATATTTTAAAGAATTATTCATTTCACGTGTATTTAAGTTTTGTGAAAACGAATACATATTTAACTCCGATAGGAAATGTATTAAGGTATTATTTAACAAATTGTGTAATCGAAGAAAAAAATACAAGTAAACAGAAGAAAAAAAGAAAAAAAAAACAAGGCAAAACAAAGTAATAAATATGCTAAAAATGTCTTATATATGTGCTATAAGTAAAATGGAATTTAATTCCACTTAAAAAATCATTGTTCAAAGTGTAATACATATATTGAAGGTGCGTACTCGATGAAGTTTCATCATACGATTGCTCATGATGATGGAAACTTAATTTCCCAGTCAGCAGGAAAAAGGAAACTATAGACGTCGTCTCAGTAAAATGCGAAACGGGCAAAACCTTCATCATCCCTATATACGTCAACGTATTACTCGATACTGCTAAATCACGAACAAGCAGGATGGGGTTACTATTGTGGACAACAACAAATACAATACCCCCTATACGAAAATATGCCGACAACATCTGATAGTCTATGCCCTCAATATCAGAATCATAGACAACTTGGATGGGGTTACTATGATGGACAACAACAAACTCAATATCCTAATAATGAATGTACTTATACAACTTCGGTCAGTGGACACCCCCAGATGTCAGACAATGAGGTAACGCGTTACGATAACCAGAAACAACAGCAACAACAAATACCTCAAACCTATAAAACTTCTTAACAACCCTCTTCAAGTAGAGCAAACACCCTATGTGAGGAATGCAACATATACATCCCCACCAACAGCATATATTCACACAATCGAACAACTAAACATCGAAAAAATGCATCAGTTTGCATTAATAAAAATATTAATGTGATAAAGAGTATTTGTAATAAAAAAATTGCAACTTATGAATACAAAAACTCTACAAATAGACTGAAGAGTTTTTAGTAAGCAGTAAAAAATTTTTACTTCAACTATTAAGAGATAGTTTAGTAGAACACACTGTACTCAAGTTTAATGTGGAGTTGGTTGCTGATTACATTAAACCATTAATAGAAACGGAATCTTCAGCAATGCCTTCGCAAAAAAATACAGAGCAGCACCCTTTGTTAAACAAAACGGATAATGGACATCAAAATGCAGATAAGAAAACTAATAAAGATAGTCAAGCCTCCACAACTATGAAAAATATCACAAAAATGCAGTTGCTAACTTTATCTGATGATATTGGTAGCATTTTCGATGTCCATGCTGATATGCTAGCTAACAAAATGGGTGAATTCCAACAGAGAGATTCAGGATGGTCTCTAACACGGATTCTTAAGCTCGAGATTAATGTTACTAAAGCTTCATGAACTAGAGGTTCCCAATATATAGTTACTCCAAAAACGCTCCGAAACAAGTCAGCCTGCATCAACATTAAAAACCTTGATGATGATTTTTGTTTTAAATGGTGTATGATAGCAGCATTGGATTGCAAACCAACAATCAACTGTTAAAATCACTTCTTCATATAATGTTGACATTAATAGTGAACTCATAACACTTAAAAGTGGTGTTATCTTAAATTTTGCAGGTATGCAATTTCCTCTAGCTTTGCAACATATTCGATTGTTCGAAGAAAGCTTCGTTGGTATAAGTGCCAATGTCTTTTTTTCCTTTCTCTAAACGCTATAGACTTTTAAGCAGTCAATATAGTAAGACCTGCTATCAAATCCACGTATGCAATAATTGCATATAATCATTTGGAAGTGCTAAACTGCTTAATCGCCATAAAACGGAGTGTGGAGGAATTGTGACGCATCTGCCCGTAGGAGATGCTGCTGTTTTAAACTTTAAGGGATATCATAGACAGCATGATGTACCATTTGTGGCATATGCTGATTTTGAGTATATGTTGGAGAGGTTTACTAATAAAACAGATAATTCAAAAACGGAAAGTATTAGTAAGCATACTCCATGTGCATTTGCTTACTATATAAAATGTGGGTTCAATAGTAGGTTAGAAAAATTTAAAACTTATACAGGATGATATGCAACAACAAAACATATATATGGAACATTAAAATGTAGTTGTCGAAAATAATAGTTTAACACCCTCTGATGAAGAGCAATTTGAAAATAGCATCAATTGCTACATTTGTGAGGAAGCATTAGGCAATGGTAGAGTAAGAGATCACTGTCATTTAAGCGGTCAATATAGGGGGGTAGCCCACAATATTTGCAATCTCAACCATCAGGTTGCAAAATTCATCCCCATATATTTCCATAACTTTTCTTCGTACGACTGTCATCTCTTCGTTAAAGAGTTGCTGATATATGATGATGTTATTCCATTAAACTAGGAATTAATTGTATCCCTCTCACACAAATGTAAAAATCGATTAAAGTTGAGATTTTTAGATTCAATTAGATTTATGGCAGCCAGATTAGACTCCTTAGTTAAAATCTTTCAAAGGATGATTTTCATATAGTTCGCAGTCAAGTTGTAAGCGATAATGAGTTAAATCTCATGACTACAAAAGGTCAATTTCCTTATGAGTACCTGCAATCGTTCGATGTGTTGAAAGAGACAGAACTTCCATCGATAGAAACATTTTTTAGCACTTTAACGAATAAAAGTTGTTCATTAGAGGAATATGAACATGCCATTAACGTTTGGAGAACATTTAATTGTAAAAATTTACAAGAATATATGGAGTTATATTTAAATGCTGACCTTTTAATACTAACTGATGTATTTGAGAAATTTAGACGTCTTTGTAAATCAATTTACAACTTAGATGCAAGTCACTATTACACAGCACCAGGTCTTTCCTGGGATGCAATGTTAAAAATGACGAATGTAGAACTGGAACTCGTAACAGTTATTGACATGTATAATTTTTGTAAAAATGGAATTCGTGGTGGTATAGTACAATGTTTGAAAAGGCATACGGTTGCGAATAACGAGTATTTAGATGATTATGACAAAAGTAAACCATCTGAATATCTTATATATCTAGATGCCCTAGGAGATTTGACACCTCAGAGTATCCGTCAATGAAAATATTCAATATTGCTCTGGTCAATAAAAAGAAGCTAGGAATGATGAAAGACGAAAACTGTGGAAGAGTTATGAAGGAGATCATAGGATGGAGACCAAAAATGTATGGGATAAGTGTACAACATGGTGCTGAAATTTTAAAATATAAGGGTGTTAAAAAGTCCATCCTCTCTACATACAACATAGATACTTTTAGAGATTGTTTACTAAATAAAAGAAGAATTGTTTGAACTTTTTCTTTCTCTTTGGTTTGGACTGCATCTCAACATTTAAGTATCGCTACTAATCATAAAATTCTTTTACAGCAACTTGTGTCTTTACAAATGTATACATACAAATGTATATATACATAATTATAGTTAATTAAATCTGTGCAAACATTTATTAAATTATAATTAAATTCTTTCCTTCTTTTACAAGTCTCGAATAGGCTTTTCTTTATTATTCGAGCAAATTCTCAACAAATTTATTTGTGCCGAAACCCGGGAACTTCGTCAATATTTTTCATTTTTCATAAAAACTCTAGCTCATGTGTGATTTAAAGTGAAACTTATTGTGCAACCAATTTAATTGAAAGTGATATTTTCCTTTAAGACTCTTGTGCGTGAAAACAAATATAACCATGACTTCCCTTAACGTTTTAATAAAAGAACAACGCGATTTATTGCTGTTGCTGACAAAATACGAAAGTTGGTTTGAAAATAAACCAAAAGTCGAAAAGACGCATGGTTATTTGAAATCGTTAGCACAACGAGTCGACGAAATATTCAATAAATTCGAGGATCATCATGATAAAATAACACGGCAAGTTTGCGAAACATCCTTAAAAGTTGATAAAGTGCCTTATTTGACTAAGGACGTGTATTTCGAATTTATTTAGTGTTTAAAGGTCAAATAATTGACCCTTTGCTCAAAAATTCAGTGGCTCAGTCTCCATTGGCTAGCACATTCGCTGCTCCTAATAACCGTGCGGAAACCACTATTAGTTCTGATTCAAGACTACCGAAGATTAACTTACCAAAGTTTTCAGGAGAATATATGGAATGGGTTCCATTCCGGGATATATATTGCTCCTTGGTTCACAATAATGATTCGCTGAATAAAGTTCAAAAGTTTTATTACCTAAAAGGCACTCTTTTTGGTGAAGCAGCCAATCTTATAAAACCAATTTCTGCCACAGAGGCAAATTATGACTCCGCGTGGGCAATTTTGGGAATCGGGTTCCATAACAAGCGAATGCTTGTTGGGAATCTGATTTCAAAATTGTTTAACATTCCTAAGTCTGACGGAGGGGTTTAATCCATAAAAGTCTTACTTGACTCTGCGCAAGAATGCCTTTCGTCGTTTAAGAATTTAGAAGTTAGCACTCTTAGCTGGGATCCAATTCTTATACATTTATTGGTCCAGAAGCTCGATTTGCAGACACGCAAAGATTGAGAAAATTCCCTGAAATCTGCGACGACATTACAAACAAGATCTGAACTTTTCACTTTTCTCGAATGAACTTTTCGCACACTTGAGTCCTTGACCGATGAATTTCCCTCTACTTATAAATCAAAGTTTTCTAAAAATGTTAAAGCTTTCACCCAACCCAAGAAAACTTGTCATTCTGGCAAATTTTCAAAGCAATACAACGCATCTTGCGCATATTGTGAAAGACCACATTCTCTTTCCAAATGCTACAAATTTCTTTCATTAACTTTACATGCCAAAAATGATTTTTTGGACAATAAAAACATTTGTCGCAATTGTTTTGCGATCGGACATAACCACAACAGTTGTGGCTCGTCTTTTCGCTGCATTATTTGCAAAAAAAAATGCACCATACGGTTCTGCATTCAAATGAGCCAACGAACAATTATTCTAACCCAAATCCCTTAACGTCAACTACATCTAATCATAATCGAAATTCCTCACCACAACTCACTTCTCATACCAAACATACATTTCAATCCGTTGTGTTGTACACTATTCGGTTGAATGTTTGTACAAATCGTGGTAAATTTCCATTACGTGCACTTCTAGATCCCGGTTCACAGGGTAGCCTGATTTTTGAATCAGAATCAGCAGTGCAGTTGTTAGGCTTAAAGAAAACCAAATCCCACTGCAGTGATTGGAATTGGCAACAACAGTCAAAATTTATCCAAACATTTGGTAAATATACATTTGTATTCGCTGAAAAACAAACCAGTTCTTTCTTGCTCTACACTGGTAATATCAAATCTTTCTTCCTATACCCCTGATTCATCTTCCAGACATATTTCTACGCCTGATATTCAAGCTGAAGATTTGGCTGACCCATATTTTTATAGCTCTGACCCGATAGACATAATTGTGGGTTCCGATGTCTGCTCCAAGTTAAAAATTCCATCGGATTCATTTGTGCACGATGAGCTGTTCTTTCAGAATACCGATTTTGGTTGGGTATTCTCTGGATCTACCAAAAGTGTATCTACCAATAGGGTTCATATACATAATGCTAATCTAGAAACCATATTACGAGCTTTTTGGGAAGAAGAGGAAGTAGTGGTCAAAAAGAAATTAACCGATGAAGAGTTATATTGTGAGCACTATTTTAAAACCACTACAAATCATACAAAAACTGGGCGTTATAAGGTAAACTTACCATTTAAATCCATTCTGTTTGATAAGTCGCACCCAAACGTACAGAACAATATTCTGAACGCTTTCAAACGGCTTCGACATTTGGAAATTTCATTTTCCAAACGGCCAAAATTTGCTCAGAGCTATAAGGATTTCATGAAAGGATATGAATCCTTAGGCCATATGACGAGAATCGGTCATTATCCTGACGACGTTCGCTAAAATGTATATTTCTTGCCTCACCATGGTGTTTTGAAAGAGGACAGTTCTACAACAAAACTACGTGTTGTTTTTGATGGCAGTAGCCATTTTCAAGGCCACAAGTCCCTAAACGAAGAACTCTTTCCTAGTCCTGCTCTTTAAAACGACCTCCCTTCCATATTGACGAAATGGAGAACGCATGAGATTGCATTTAGCGCAGACATCGAAAAGATGTTCCGACAAATTGATGTTCACCCTGAACATCGAAAATTTCAACAAATTTTTTGGCGATATAATCCATACGATAATATCTCAACTACGAGCTTAATAATTATGGTACCACAAGTGCACCCTATTTAGCAATTCGTGTTCTACAAAAACTTGCAGAACACTTTAAATCTGATTTTCCAAAAGCTGCACAAGTTTTGGTGTCAGATTCCTATGTCGATGACATTATTTCCGGAGCTGAAAGTCTTGACGATGCAAAACTATTGCAAAAGGATCTATGTGATCTCCTAAAAAGAGGAGGTTGTAATCTTCGCAAGTGGGTTTCTAACTCAGAAGATCTTTTAAAAGATATTCCTGAAAATTGCAGGGATCCATCTCTATCAGTTGGCTATGATTGGGATAATATTGTGAAAACACTTGCTATTCAATGGAATATAAAAAGTGATTCATTCTCATTTAAAGTCAATCTCGACGAAGCCCACTCCTTTACCAAGAGGTCAATTCTCTCTGAATCGGCTAGATTGTACGACCCTCTAGGATGGTTAACACCATCGACAATTGTGTCAAAGTCACTTTTCAAAAAACTATGGGAAAGTGGATTAGATTGGGACACAAAAATCCCAAGTGACATTGAAAGAGACTGGCTGAAACACAGATCGTCGTTACGACACCTGGTCAACTTAAAAATACCTAGATGGTTCAAATGAACCCGCGAATCGCAAGTTGATCTACACTGCTTTTGTGATGCATCTACTGTGGCATACGCTGCTGTTGTGTATGCAAAGATTCTGCAAGCTAAATCCTAAGTTTCTCCAATCAAAATGGTTTCTATAACACGATTGGAACTTTGTGCTGCAAAACTCTTGGTACAATTGGCACAAAGTGTACAGGAGTCACTAAAAGACCTAAACATTAAAAATACTCATTATTGGAGTGACAGTTCCACAGTCTTAAGTTGGATTCAAAAGCCTCCTTCAAGCTGGACTGTCTATGTTGCAAATAGGGTTGCGGATATACAAAGGCTCAGCAATAGCCTTCAAGGGCAGTATGTTCCATCCTCATTAAATCCCGCAGACTGTGCTTCTAGGGGTATACTTGCTCAAGATTTGGTGAACAATGAAACTTGGTGGTATGGCCCAAAATTTCTCTACGAGTCCTCATCGTCATGGCCTAAAAACCTTTCATATTTGGTAACTACTGAAGAAGAAAGGAAAACCAAAATTTCGATTCACACCTTAACTGAAAAAATATATCCAGAAATTATGTCAAAATATTCTAAGCTCCAAACATTACTTCGCGTGACGTCTTGGTGCCTTCGTTTCGTTTATAACAACTGACAACAACTGAAACAAATATCACGCTTCATTGCTTGGTAAAAGTATCTCAGTTTATAGACTTTTCTGATGAAAGAAAAGCGCTTTCGACAAATCGAGTCATTAAGCACAGCCCTTTATTTAAATAAATGCCATTTATGGATAACGATAGTATAATTCGAGTTGGCGGTCGCTTACAAAACTCTACACTTGCTTTCAATGTAAAGCACCCAATTATTTTATCAAAACATAATCCACTTTCTACACTAATAATTACAGATTCCCATGAAAGGACGTTACATGGTGGAGTCACATTAAGAATTTCATTCGTAAATCGGAAATTCTGGGTTATATCTGAAAACCAGCTGGCAAAATCCATCATTCACAAGTGTATGTAATGCTTCAGATATTCGGCGAAAGCTTTACAGCAGATAATGGGAAACCTGCCATATGTGCGTTTAAACTCCACACGACCATTCAAACACAGTGGAGTAGATTAAAAATATCAACTCTCAGATCAACTGTTGTATCCGAAGGCTATATATGTATATTTGTATGCATGGTCACTAAAGCTTTACATCTAGAAGCAGTTTCAGACCTCACTTCGACGGCATTTCTAGCTGCCTTTAGGCGTTTCGTGTCTCGAAGAGGAGCATGCACCGACTTGTACTCAGATTGTGGTACGAACTTTGTAGGTGCTTCTAAAGAACTTCAAGTTCTCCACAATAAAAGCCAGAAATCGCAGCCAGAGGAATTAAGACATTGTCTGAATTTATGTGGTACTAATTGGCATTTAAATCCACCAGCGTCGCCCAACTTCGGCGGCCTGTGGGAAGCAGGTGTGAAATCCGTTAAATTTCATTTAAAACGTGTAGTAAATGACAGGCTTCTCAGTTTTGAGGAGCTATCAATATTGTTGTGCCAAATTGAAAGTTGCTTAAACTCACGTGCTTTATGCCCATTGTCATCAGATCCCTCAGACTTTGATGCCCTTACTCCAGCACATTTTCTCATAGGTGAACCTACCAATTGCATACAAGAGGAAACTTTGTTGGACCAAACCCCGAATCGGCTCACCCGGTGGAAATGTGTAGAAAAACTGAAGCAGCATTTCTGGAAAAGGTGGCATAACGAATATCTCGACCGCATCCAATCTCGCGATAAATGGCTTAAAGATGACGAAAAGGCGAAAATTGATGACTTGGTTCTTATAGTCGACGAACGGTGCGGTTCTGGACAGTGGCTGCTGGGTCGAATCAAAGATGTACATCCCGGATCAGATGGACGAATAAGGGTGGTATCAGTTTTAACAAAAAATAATATTTTTAAAAGACCCATATCTAAAATATGTTTTCTTCCAGAAAATGTACCTCCAAACAACACTTGAAATGCTGAACTATCCATATCATCATGAATCATCCAACAATCAACTACGTTAATATCCATCACCATTACAATCATTACAAACTTCAACCACCTATTCATCAACTTATTCTCAAGCATCTGGACGGAGCCTACTGCCACACGCTGTGAGTCGGAGCATAGCGGAGCTAGCGCTCGACTAAAATACTCCCAACGATAGGCCGTCCTTGATCTTGTCCGCCACATCTAAGAACATTCGTTCTTAAGGGGTGACGGAAATAATTAATCCCTCAACTATTATCATTTTTCTACTAAATTTTAGTTTAAAAATACTGCTTCTTATTTTCGTGTAACTACATTTACTTTAACCTATTTCTATATTGTACATATTAACATTTTCTGCACCGTAATTAAGAATATTTCTATGATGTTTGCTGCTCCATCTGTTTCTTTGGTCAAATCTCTCTCATTGATACTTATGTGCATATATTAATCTAAACAACATTGGAACTAGAGAGACCAAACAGATCGAATGACATACATACTTACACACGCAGTACTTACATCGCAGCCTAACCACACAGGTGTCTCGGTTTGCGTTACTATTGTTAGCATTTACACTACTGCTTTACTGCAGTGACTTTTGTAGCGTGATATGGAGGCCTGGGTGTTTTTGCTTATTTTCCACAGAGAAGTAGCGGATTTATAATTCCAACAAAAATATTCACGCTCAATTTGTGTATTCCAGCTGAATAATATTGGGTTGTGGTATTCTTGTTTGAACCTTTTCTTTCTCTTTGGTTTGGACTGCAGACGAATAAACATCTCAACATTTAAGTATCGCTACTAATCATAAAATTCTTTTACAGCGACTTGTGTCTTTACAAATGTATATATACATAATTATAGTTAATAAAATCTGTGCAAACATTTATTAAATTATAATTTAATATTATAATTAAATTATAATTATAATTAAATTCTTTCCTTCTTTTAAAAGTCTCGAATAGGCATTTCTTTATTATTCGAGCAAATTCTCAACATATACTTTTATATTTGTAAGATTACAGTGAATACATTTTTAATTATTTTCAAATGCAATCAGAATTAAACGTGGTCTTTCTCTATTAGCCGATAATTTTACATCCAATTACACTTTGTTGCGCCTGCAAAGGTTGGAATAAAATGACAATCCCAGCTCCTAAATGCCAGAGGTAAAGATGTTCCATCCCTTATTATTTTCATCATTTTTAGTTTTGTGGAATCGGATAGATGAATGTGAGGGATTCTCCATGTTAAATTTGTTATAGCTAATTTTAAATTTTCATTCTTTTCAGTTGAATAACAAGCATTGGTATCACTTGAGCTTCGTCGTATAATAAGATCGTGGTTGCAGTTTAAAATAACCTTTTTAAAGTCTTCAGCGAACCCCAACAATAACTTACGGGGAATATAAAAGTTAAATGACTCCACCGATAAATCGTCACCAACATTCCATCCAGCATTCTTCATCATATTGCTTTCAAATTCGTTTAGAGAGACAACATTTTTTATTGTGCTTGATATTCCTAAATTAAAATAGCGTATTTCATAAAACATGTTGTTTCGTAGTCGGACATTTGAAGATTTGTCACCACCTGATAACGTTACATTTCCTTCAATATACAAATAACTTTCAATCGGTAGAACGTATAAGTCTTGATTTTGAAATGTAAATCTAATTTCATCATTATGCTTAAACGATTATATATATGGAATATTGCTATGGTATTCCTTTTTTATTATGCTTTCGTCCGAAAGGGGTTCATCAGTGACGTCAAGTAGTTCAGACACTATTTTTTTTTATATGTATGTTTAAATACTTCATCATTTTTTGGTTTTCTTTTGTTAACTGTAGTCTTTTAGGTTTAACTGCTTGAATGGGAATGTTTAAGGCTTTCTTTTTATTAGTTTATATGTTATAAATAATCATTTTGATATTGGTCTAAGATGAAGTCGAAGTGTAATTTATTCCCCGCGAAAATTAATTAATCGTGATTCTTGATCAACAATCTAAACTTTTAGATTACTTATTTCTTTGAGGTTTACTGGCAAATAAATGAGATTTCAAGGTGTTTCGTCCAATTTATATCCTGGAGAAACGTTAATTACGAATTGATAAATTTTTCATATAAGCTCCAGTTGTTATATTACACTGTATTTGTATGGCATTTACCCTTAAAATGTTGACGGAAAGATAAGAAATATATCTTTTATTCGATATAAGTATTCTTTCACCAAATCCAAACAGAGTTCCTATAGAACGATCTTTATTAAAATTAATTGCGTCATGTGAGGAAAATATTTCAATTTGCAATGTATTATTATTTGCTTTTATCTCTATTGTTTTGTTTTTGTTTTGCTTTTTATATGCTGTCTCTATAAATTTCACTATGTCAGTTGGCTCGTAGGAACCTATCGGTAATTCAATTACCATATCACCAATATGAAATAAATTATTATCATAATCAATGTTTGAAATTAAGTTGTATGAATAAAAATCTACCATACATGCTTCATATTCCCCAGACAATTCAATAGGGGGAAAATAATTAGCAGTTAATATAGAAGATCTTCCGCTCAAAGCTAATGTTACTGACATTATGAAAGTTAAATAATAAATGAAAGTAAATGTTTTTTTTTAGTTGTTTAATTCATTTGTATTGAAATTATTTAAAGTTATAGTATTTCATTTTTGTTTATCCATGAATAATGATAAATCGTGAAGCCCAACCATTTAACATATACTCTATCACCATTTAATTTCAATACTTTTTCTACAAGATATGTGTTCGGAAAACAAGTACGTAGAAGCTCTTCCTTGTAGAATCCACCTTTGATTGGGTTACCTTGGTAGTCTTCTAGAAGACACGTTACTGGGTTTGTGTTTTGGATAGCTCTTATTTTAAATATTTCTGTTGTCCAATTGGGTGTATATCCTTTTTCAAAAATGTGTTTATATTTACTTACAGACATAATTTCCCACATGAAGTTTGGAATGTATGTATATTTTAAGGCGATTATATACGGTATTCATCAATTTTTTTCGTTCGAAACACTCACATCGCTTGAAGTCATTTTAATTGTTCTGTGCACTTTGCTGTTATAAGTTTCCACCAACTTTTTATAGTTATTATACCAACGGTAGTTGCCGTTGAAGCTAAATACTTTTCAACAATTGAAGCCTTCATTACGCTGTATGTTGAGTAGTGATTGATTAAATGTGTTTTCACAAGTTGATCAAATTGTTTATTAAAAAATTCTTTTCCATCAGTCTGTAAATTGTTGGGTATACGCCCTAAGTTGAATATTCTTTGAAATGCAGCACGTACATCAGTGACATTTTTTGATTTAGTTGCTTCAACCCAAGCAAGTTTAGAAAAAGTGCCAATAACTGTTAACATATATTTATATCCTCTATTTAGCTTTGAGTAATTTCCCATTTCAACAAAGTCAGCTTGCCATAAGTCATCAATCCCCTTCATTACTACTCTTCGTCGCTGAAAATGTTTTCTTGCTTGGGCTTGCAGTTCGTTTACTATTGATCTTCTTTCATTTTTGATGATGTAAACAATAAATAAATTCTTAATCGTTGGATGTATATCGTTATAATATCTTTAAGATTCTTATTCAAGTTTGCTATTTCTTCTCTGACATTATTTATTTTCTTATTAAATTCACTTCTTAATATTTCTTGTGAATCGTAGATATGTGTTTGTAAGTAAGCTTTGTTGACTGCATCTGTTTCTGCTGATGGCGGTGCGATGTTATTATTCCAATCCATAGTAATTCCAAATACTTCAGTAACATTGCTCCTTAAAATAAAAGAACTATTATTAGAAAAGTGACCGAACTTGTCAACGATCATGTTGCGATTAATGGATACTATTTCATTATTATGATTCGTATTACCAGCGCTTTTTGAAGCCAACAAAAGTTTTAGACGTTCCACTAACTCGTTGGGGTCATCCCAGTATATATAGTTGGACTTTTCACGATTAACAGTCATTTAACCTTTACCCGTGTGAGTAGCTTCAAAGAGTCTTTTTATAATTTTTTATACTTATAGCTTTTGTTTCCTTTAATTTGGTCGTTTGCGTCATAATTTCTTTTATGGGCATTAGTATTCATTAGAATTCTTTTTTAGATATCAAGTTCGAATTTGTCATATTTCTTAGGGATTTTATGAAAAATAAGTTCAAATAAACCTGGTGTATAAGCCCACGAATTATTTCCGATAATAATTTTGTTTTCGTTTAATCGAAGGTTGTTGTTGGCGAATTTCCAGTCACCTTTCTCATCTTTATGTGGACCATATGTTGTATCAAGTTTTTTTACGTTATGAGGTAATGATAAATCGATAACGTCCGATTCATTTTCATCTGATTGAGAAAAGAAATCATTCTCATTTGTTTCATCTTCAGAATTCCAATGATCTTTCTTAAATGTTTTTACAATAGGGGTTTCAACATTGTCTTCCTTAAATTTCTTTATCGGAGTACTGCTGTCGAATTTTAGGCTCTGTTAATCAATCACTACTCAACATACAGCGTAATGAAGGCTTCAATTGTTGAATTGTTGAAAAGAATTTAGCTTCAACGGCAACTACCGTTGGTATAATAACTATAAAAAGTTGGTGGAAACTTATAACAGCAAAGTGCACAGAACAATCAAAATGACTCCAAGCGATGTGAGTGTTTCGAACGAAAAAAAATTGATGAATACCGTATATAATCGCCTTAAAATATACATACATTCCAAACTTCATGTGGGAAATTATGTCTGCAAGTAAATATAAACACATTTTTGAAAAAGGATATACACCCAATTGGACAACAGAAATATTTAAAATAAGAGCTATCCAAAACACAAACCCAGTAACGTGTCTTCTAGAAGACTACCAAGGTAACCCAATCAAAGGTGGATTCTACAAGGAAGAGCTTCTACGTACTCGTTTTCCGAACACATATCTTGTAGAAAAAGTATTGAAATCAAATGGTGATAGAGTATATGTTAAATGGTTGGGCTTCTCGATTTATCATTATTCATGGATAAACAAAAATTAAATACTATAACTTTAAATAATTTCAATACAAATGAATTAAATAACTAAAAAAAACATTTATTTTCATTTATTATTTAACTTTCATAATGTCAGTAACATTAGCTTTGAGCGGAAGATCTTCTATATTAACTGCTAATTATTTCCCCCCTATTGAATTGTCTGGGGAATGTGAAGCATGTATGGTAGATTTTCATTCATACAACTTAATTCCAAACATTGATTATGATAATAATTTATTTCATATTGGTGATATGGTAATTGAATTACCGATAGGTTCCTACGAGCTAACTGACATAGTGAAAACTATAAAGACAGCATATAAAAAGCAAAACGAAAACAAAACAATAGAGATAAAAGCAAATAATACTACATTGCAAATTGAAAAATTTTCCTCACATGACGCAATCAATTTTAATAAAGATCGTTCTATAGGAACTCTGTTTGGATTTGGTGAAAGAATACTTATATCGAATACAAGATATATTTCTTATCTTTCCGTCAACATTTTAAGGGTAAATGCCATACAAATACAGTGTAATATAACAACTGGAGCTTATATGAAAAATTTAACGGCACACACCATTCATCAATTCGTAATTAACGTTTCTCCAGGATATAAATTGGACGAAACACCTTGAAATCTCATTTATTTGCCAGTAAACCTCAAAGAAATAAGTAATCTAAAAGTTTAGATTGTTGATCAAGAATCACGATTAATTAATTTTTGCGGGGAATAAATTACACTTCGACTTCATCTTAGAACAATATCAAAATGATTATTTATAACATATAAACTAATAAAAAGAAAGACTTAAACATTCCCATTCAAGCAGTTAAACCTAAAAGACTACAGTTAACAAAAGAAAACCAAAAAATGTTGAAGTATTTAAACATACATTTAAAAAAAATAGTGTCTAAACTACTTGACGTCACTGATGAACCCCTTTCGGACGAAAGCATAATAAAAAAAGGAATACCATAGCAATATTCCATATATACAATCGTTTAAGCATAATGATGAAATTAGATTTACATTTCAAAATCAAGACTTATATGTTCTACCGAGTGAAAGTTATCTGTATATTGAAGGAAATGTAACGCTATCAGGTGGTGACAAATCTTCAAATGTCCGACTACGAAACAACTGTGTAGCGCACATGTTTGATGAAATACGCTATTTTAATTTAGGAATATCAAGCACAATAAAAAATGTTGTATCTCTAAACGAATTTGAAAGCAATATGATGAAGAATGCTGGATGGAATGTTGGTGACGATTTATCGGTGGAGTCATTTAACTTTTATATTCCCCTTAAGTTATTGTTGGGGTTCGCTGAAGACTTTAAAAAGGTTATTTTAAACTGCAAGCACGATCTTGTTATACTACGAAGCTCAAGTGATACCAATGCTGAAAAGAATGAAAATTTAAAATTAGCTATAACAAATTTAACATGGAGAATCCCTCACATTCATCTATCCGATTCCACAAAACTAAAAATGATGAAAATAATAAGGGAAAGAATACTTATATCGAATACAAGATATATTTCTTATCTTTCCGTCAACATTTTAAGGGTAAATGCCATACAAATACAGTGTAATATAACAACTGGAGCTTATATGAAAAATTTAACGGCACACACCATTCATCAATTCGTAATTAACGTTTCTCCAGGATATAAATTGGACGAAACACCTTGAAATCTCATTTATTTGCCAGTAAACCTCAAAGAAATAAGTAATCTAAAAGTTTAGATTGTTGATCAAGAATCACGATTAATTAATTTTTGCGGGGAATAAATTACACTTCGACTTCATCTTAGAACAATATCAAAATGATTATTTATAACATATAAACTAATAAAAAGAAAGACTTAAACATTCCCATTCAAGCAGTTAAACCTAAAAGACTACAGTTAACAAAAGAAAACCAAAAAATGTTGAAGTATTTAAACATACATTTAAAAAAAATAGTGTCTAAACTACTTGACGTCACTGATGAACCCCTTTCGGACGAAAGCATAATAAAAAAAGGAATACCATAGCAATATTCCATATATACAATCGTTTAAGCATAATGATGAAATTAGATTTACATTTCAAAATCAAGACTTATATGTTCTACCGAGTGAAAGTTATCTGTATATTGAAGGAAATGTAACGCTATCAGGTGGTGACAAATCTTCAAATGTCCGACTACGAAACAACTGTGTAGCGCACATGTTTGATGAAATACGCTATTTTAATTTAGGAATATCAAGCACAATAAAAAATGTTGTATCTCTAAACGAATTTGAAAGCAATATGATGAAGAATGCTGGATGGAATGTTGGTGACGATTTATCGGTGGAGTCATTTAACTTTTATATTCCCCTTAAGTTATTGTTGGGGTTCGCTGAAGACTTTAAAAAGGTTATTTTAAACTGCAAGCACGATCTTGTTATACTACGAAGCTCAAGTGATACCAATGCTGAAAAGAATGAAAATTTAAAATTAGCTATAACAAATTTAACATGGAGAATCCCTCACATTCATCTATCCGATTCCACAAAACTAAAAATGATGAAAATAATAAGGGATGGAACATCTTTACCTCTGGCATTTAGGAGCTGGGATTGTCATTTTATTCCAACCTTTGCAGGCGCAACAAAGTGTAATTGGATGTAAAATTATCGGCTAATAGAGAAAGACCACGTTTAATTCTGATTGCATTTGAAAATAATTAAATATGTATTCACTGTAATCTTACAAATATAAAAGTATATGTTGAGAATTTGCTCGAATAATAAAGAAAAGCTTATTCGAGACTTGTAAAAGAAGGAAAGAATTTAATTCTAATTTAATAAATGTTTGCACAGATTTTATTAACTATAATTATGTATATATACATTTGTAAAGACACAAGTCGCTGTAAAAGAATTTTATGATAAGTAGCGATACTTAAATGTTGAGATGTTTATTCGTCTGTTTATTTTAACAGGCGGTTTGTTTATTTCAACTGGTAGGCTGTTAATTTCAACTGGTAGGCTGTTTATCTCAACTGGTTGGGCTGTTAACTTCAACTGGACTATTTAACTTGATCGAAGTCTGTTGGAATCAGAGGTTGATTTAATTATGATATAATTAATAATTATGAATGTACTCATTGAAACCTTTTGTATATATATATATATATATATATATATATATATATATATATATATATATATATATATATATATATATATATATATATATATATATATATATATATATATATATATATATATATATATATATATATATATATATATATATATATATATATATATATATATATATATATATATATATATATATATATATATATATATATATATACAAAAGTATAATCTTATATTGTTTTGTTTTTCGCATGCAATATTATCAAATATATTGAATTAGGGTTAGCATATTCAGGTTCAATAACATCTTCTCCATTTGTATATGTATAATATCCCATTCCGTTTATAGGTGTAACAAGTTGTTTAAGATACTCATATTTTGGTTGATATAACGACTTTGAGTATAGATAAATATTTTTAAATTTCAATCCGTTCGGACTTTTAATAAGACTAAGCATAACATTTATCTTTCCACAATTAACAGGGCCCACAATGAGAGCTCTTATGGAATTAGGTAAAAGGGAATTGTGCTTTGTTTTAAGCGTATTTTGATGCGTGAAATCTAAATTGCTCACGTTAATATTCGTATATTGCTTTATTAGACGCATTTTAACTACTGATTATATTATTTTTATATCATTATTACTATATCATTTCAATTTATGTCAAATCATTTCAGAAAAGATATAAAATGATTGTCTATCAAAAATGATTGCTAATAACAAAAGTGTAGTTCAAGGGAGTGGATTAATCAATAATGTAATTCAGAATTTACCTTTTGAATTACATTTACCTGGGTATCAATTTTACGGTCCCGGGACAAAGTTAGAAAAAAGACTTGAAAGTGGTGATAAGGGTATAAATATTTTGGATGAGGCATGTAAAGCTCATGATATTGCATATACACAAAACAAAGATATAAACAAACGACATCAAGCTGACAAAGAACTAGCGGAAAGAGCTTGGGAAACAGTAAAGGCTAAAGATAGTCGAATTGGTGAAAAGATAAACGCATTTTTAGTTAAAAACGCTTTAAAGACTAAAGTAAAACTTGGTATGGGAATAGAGAAGAGAAACCTAAAACAAAATGTCGAAAAAATATATTTAATACTGCAGTTAAAAGTGCAACTGTAGTCCTAAAAAAGAAAACCCACATGATATCAACAGTGCCATTTGCCTTGCTCAAATGGTGATTACAAAATCGTTTAAATGCAGAAAATCTCAAGTCAGTATACCTAGAGTAATTCATGTGCCAAAAGTTGGTGGATTTCTACCTCTAATACCTATTATGTCAGCTATTGGTGCATTGGGAGCTTTAACTTCGGGTGCATCTTCCACCGCAAAAGCAAATAAGACCGCTTAAATGCGATTTATAATTTCTTCACAACGAAAAAAAAACTTGATACTACATATGGTCTACATAAAGATGAGAAAGGTGACTGGAAATTCGCCAATAAAAACCTTCGATTAAACGAAGACAAAATTTTAATCGGAAATAATTCGTGGGCGTATACACCAGTTTTATTTGAACTTATTTTTCATAAAACACCTAAGAAATATGACAAATTCGAACTTGATATCTATAAAAGAATTCTGATGAATACTAACGCACATAAAAGAAATTATGACGCAAACGACCACATTAAAGGAAACAAAAGCTATAAGTATAAAAAATTAATAAAAAGACTCTTTGATAGCTTCACACAGGTAAAGGTTTAATGACTGTTAATCGTGAAAAGCCTAACAATATATACTGGAGTGACCCCAACGGGTTAGTGGAACGACTTATACTTTTGTTGGCTTCACAGAGCGCTGGTGATAGGAACCATAATAATGAAATAGTATCCATAATTGAGGAACTGAGGGAAGCTGATATAATTTACTGATATGACCAAAAAATCTATTAATCGCAACATGAGCGACGACAAGTTCGGTCACTTTTCTAATAATAGTTCTTTTATATTAAGGAGCAATGTTACTGAAGTATTTGGAATTACTATAGATTGGAATAGTAACATCGATATACAAAATAAAAAAATAAAAAAAATTGGCACCGCCGTTAGTAGAGAAGAAATACCAAACTTGAGTAATAGTCTTAAAGATATTATAACGATATACATCCAACCATACAACGATTAAGAATTTATTTATTGTTTACATCATCAAAAATGGAAAGAAGATCAATTTTAAGCCGCGAAGAGTAGTAATGAAGGGAATTGATGACTTATGGCAAGCTGACTTAGTTGAAATGGGAAATTACTCAAAGCTAAATAGAGGATATAAATATATGTTAACAGTTATTGGCACTTTTTCTAAACTTGCTTGGGTTGAAGCAACTAAATCAAAAAATGTCACTGATGTACGTGCTGCATTTCAAAGAATATTCAACTTAGGGCGTATACCCAACAATTTACAGACTGATGGAAAAGAATTTTTTAATAAACAATTTGATCAACTTGTGAAAACACATTTAATCAATCACTACTCAACATACAGCGTAATGAAGGCTTCAATTGTTGAAAAGTATTTAGCTTCAACGGCAACTACCGTTGGTATAATAACTATAAAAAGTTGGTGGAAACTTATAACAGCAAAGTGCACAGAACAATTAAAATGACTTCAAGCGATGTGAGTGTTTCGAACGAAAAAAATTGATGAATACCGTATATAATCGCCTTAAAATATACATACATTCCAAACTTCATGTGGGAAATTATGTCTGTAAGTAAATATAAACACATTTTTGAAAAAGGATATACACCCAATTGGACAACAGAAATATTTAAAATAAGAGCTATCCAAAACACAAACCCAGTAACGTGTCTTCTAGAAGACTACCAAGGTAACCCAATCAAAGGTGGATTCTACAAGGAAGAGCTTCTACGTACTTGTTTTCCGAACACATATCTTGTAGAAAAAGTATTGAAATTAAATGGTGATAGAGTATATGTTAAATGGTTGGGCTTCACGATTTATCATTATTCATGGATAAACAAAAATGAAATACTATAACTTTAAATAATTTCAATACAAATGAATTAAACAACTAAAAAAAAACATTTATTTTCATTTATTATTTAACTTTCATAATGTCAGTAACATTAGCTTTGAGCGGAAGATCTTCTATATTAACTGCTAATTATTTTCCCCCTATTGAATTGTCTGGGGAATATGAAGCATGTATGGTAGATTTTTATTCATACAACTTAATTTCAAACATTGATTATGATAATAATTTATTTCATATTGGTGATATGGTAATTGAATTACCGATAGGTTCCTACGAGCCAACTGACATAGTGAAATTTATAGAGACAGCATATAAAAAGCAAAACAAAAACAAAACAATAGAGATAAAAGCAAATAATAATACATTGCAAATTGAAATATTTTCCTCACATGACGCAATTAATTTTAATAAAGATCGTTCTATAGGAACTCTGTTTGGATTTGGTGAAAGAATACTTATATCGAATAAAAGATATATTTCTTATCTTTCCGTCAACATTTTAAGGGTAAATGCCATACAAATACAGTGTAATATAACAACTGGAGCTTATATGAAAAATTTATCAATTCGTAATTAACGTTTCTCCAGGATATAAATTGGACGAAACACCTTGAAATCTCATTTATTTGCCAGTAAACCTCAAAGAAATAAGTAATCTAAAAGTTTAGATTGTTGATCAAGAATCACGATTAATTAATTTTCGCGGGGAATAAATTACACTTCGACTTCATCTTAGACCAATATCAAAATGATTATTTATAACATATAAACTAATAAAAAGAAAGCCTTAAACATTCCCATTCAAGCAGTTAAACCTAAAAGACTACAGTTAACAAAAGAAAACCAAAAAATGATGAAGTATTTAAACATACATATAAAAAAAAATAGTGTCTGAACTACTTGACGTCACTGATGAACCCCTTTCGGACGAAAGCATAATAAAAAAGGAATACCATAGCAATATTCCATATATATATAATCGTTTAAGCATAATGATGAAATTAGATTTACATTTCAAAATCAAGACTTATACGTTCTACCGATTGAAAGTTATTTGTATATTGAAGGAAATGTAACGTTATCAGGTGGTGACAAATCTTCAAATGTCCGACTACGAAACAACATGTTTTATGAAATACGCTATTTTAATTTAGGAATATCAAGCACAATAAAAAATGTTGTCTCTCTAAACGAATTTGAAAGCAATATGATGAAGAATGCTGGATGGAATGTTGGTGACGATTTATCGGTGGAGTCATTTAACTTTTATATTCCCCGTAAGTTATTGTTGGGGTTCGCTGAAGACTTTAAAAAGGTTATTTTAAACTGCAACCACGATCTTATTATACGACGAAGCTCAAGTGATACCAATGCTTGTTATTCAACTGAAAAGAATGAAAATTTAAAATTAGCTATAACAAATTTAACATGGAGAATCCCTCACATTCATCTATCCGATTCCACAAAACTAAAAATGATGAAATTAATAAGGGATGGAACATCTTTACCTCTGGAATTTAGGAGCTGGGATTGTCATTTTAATCCAACCTTTGCAGGCGCAACAAAGTGTAATTGGATGTAAAATTATCGGCTAATAGAGAAAGACCACGTTTAATTCTGATTGCATTTGAAAATAATTAAATATGTATTCACTGTAATCTTACAAATATAAAAGAATATGTTGAGAATTTGCTCGAATAATAAAGAAAAGCCTATTCGAGACTTGTAAAAGAAGGAAAGAATTTAATTATAATTTAATAAATGTTTGCACAGATTTTATAAACTATAATTATGTATATATACATTTGTATGCATACATTTGTAAAGACACAAGTCGCTGTAAAAGAATTTTATGATTAGTAGCGATACTTAAATGTTGAGATGTTTATTCGTCTGTTTATTTCAACAGGCGGTTTGTTTATTTCAACTGGTAGGCTGTTAATTTACACTGGTCGGCTGTTTATCTCAACTGGTTGGGCTGTTAACTTCAACTGGACAATTTATCTTGATCGAAGTCTGTTGGAATCAGAGGTTGATTTATTACTAATTATGAATGTACTCATTGAAACCTTTTGTATAACGTCCGCAGCGAATTTCGTCTTCTTTATTTATAACTAAAAATCAATGTTTATCTCTCCAACACTCTCGGCATATATCACGAAAGTTATCAAACGTCATATCGCTTCCAACATGATCATTATATATATATATATATATATATATATATATATATATATATATATATATATATATATATATATATATATCCGCGTTAAAATTTTCTATCGTCCGTCCTACAAAATAAAATTACGCAAAATTAAAATAAAACACGAAAACAAATCAACAACCAAACTACAGCACATAAACAAGCATCAACACAACAACTTCAAAACTAATTTACTATACCAAAATATCATCAAACAAACAAAACCCAAAAAAATAGAACTCATAAAACAAAACATAAAACAAAATTCTAACAAGAACCAAACATACATATGTGCAATAAACCTAACACAACAACAACAATAAGAAGGAAAAAAAATGAGAAAAAGAACAAAAAAATAACACAAAACCAACGATAACGCACTAAGAGAGTTTGTTTATCTCTCCGTGGTGCATTGAACTCCCCCCTCCCTCCACCACTCCATATCTTTTCCAATCTGTGTAAGTGCAGTTGACTCTCTTGCTTTTTTGTCGTTGCTCCTCCAATGTTTAAGGCATAACACTAAGCATTGGAGGGACCAGTAGCGGCAAAGGGGTGAGATTGTTTACTGAGCTTACACACTGACATTTGTTTTTGTTCTCTGGTTGGCGTAATGGTAAAGAAATTTAACATACATTTCGCCAACATACGTGGCCTGCGTACGAATTTTTTCGCTGTGTTCTCCCACATTCATTACCATAGGCCTGATGTTCTAGCTCTTTGTGAGACCCAGGTGCGTGAGGATTCTGATCCACAGGATTTTTACGTCCCTGGGTATCACACCCTACCTCTTTTTATTTCTCACAGAGGACTTGTGGTATATGTACGTAACGATATAGTGTTTCAGAGCCAGCAACACTTATGCTCACAAGATCCAGAATTTAACTCCCTTTGGGTTAAGTTCAGGATTGGAACACACGTACTTCATTTCGGGTTTATATACAGAAGCCCAAACTCGGAAAGGGAGGCTTCCCTTAACGGCTTCGACGCCCTTTCCGATTCTATAACGAAAGTTCTGGAGAGTTATCCGGACAGTGAAATCGTCGTTGCTGGTGATTTCAATGTCCACAATTCCGCCTGGCTTTCGCATTCGAGCCAAACAACTCCGGAGGGCCAATACGCCGAGCTCTTCGCCGCGCAAAATGACTTGACGCAACTAGTGAATGAACCGACACATATTCCGTGTGTAGAAGGGCACCATCACAATATTCTTGACCTTTACTTAACTTCACACCCTGAAAAGTACGAAGTTAATGTCCTTCCACCTCTTGGTAATTCTGATCACTGCATTGTTTCAGCATTCTTTTCGTATTCCGCCCTTCGTGTCACTTCGATACCAGCCCCAAAGCGAACAGTTTTTATCTACGAAAAGGCACGTTGGGCTGAGCTCAACCACTTTTTTCAGCATTTTAATTGGAAACTGTGCTTTCTCGACAACGACGTAAATGCTGCTGCTGAAATGATCCAAAATATAATTTTATTTGGAATGAAGACATTTATTCCAAATAAAGTTATGTCGGCTAAACCAGCCAAAAACGGTTGGTTTAACCAGGCATGCAGGGATGCTGTCAGATCTAAAGAGGAGGCGTTCAGAAATTGGCGCCTAAACAAAAACGCCAATACTGAACTGCTGCGGAAACAGGCAAGAACTTCGTGTGCCAGAGTGCTTAGGCGTGAAAAATTTCTACACGAACAACGTCTACGCACAAAGGTTCTTGCTTCCCCCAGGGGAAGTAAGAGCTTTTGGTCGTTTGTAAGAAGAGTAAAGGATAGTTCATCATCTATCCCAACTCTTGTTAAAGACGATCAGGCATTCACTGACCCGGTTGATAAAGCTAACCTATTGGCTGAAATGTTCGCAGGAAATTCTTCCTTGCCGGAAAGCAATCAACCACTCCCCGTGATCGAAAACATATCTAGTTCCATGCCTCAGATATTTTTTCGAACACGTGGGGTTAAAAGGGTTCTTGCAAATCTCGACGTAAATAAGTCCCCGGGCCCGGATGGTATTTCGGCACTTGTCCTGTGTAAGTGCTCCTCGACGCTAGCCCGTCCATTACGCAACCTCTTCAACCTTGCTTATCGTGCGGGAGTCTTCCCAGCGTGTTGGAAGGTTGCGAACGTCCAACCAATCCCTAAAAAGGGTGAAGCCAATAATCCTGCAAATTATCGGCCAATCGCGATTTGCTCCGCGCTCTCTAAGGTAATGGAGAGCATGGTTAACCACCATCTTGTGAGGTATCTAGAGTCCAACTGCTTGCTTAATGATCGACAGTATGGCTTCCGTAGAAATCGCTCTACGGGAGACCTGATGGCTTTCTTGACGGAGCGCTGGAGTCGGTCTATCCACCAGTTTGGTGAGAGTAAGGTTGTGGCTCTGGATATCTCCAAGGCCTTTGATAGAGTCTGGCACGGTGCACTCTTGTCAAAGCTGATGGCTTTTGGCGTCGGTGATACTTTCGCTCGTTTTATATCGAGCTTTCTTAGAGATCGCACTATAAGAGTTGTTGTAGATGGGTTCTCATCCAATAAACATAGGCTTACTGCAGGAGTACCACAGGGCTCTGTCCTTTCTCCCTCTTTATTTTTAATTTTCATTGATGATCTGTTGGGTCAGACCGTGAATCCAATCTACTCCTTTGCGGATGACAGTAACCTATGTCATTCATATTCATTCGACCGTAGGCCGAGTCTTCAAGATATTGAAGACAAAAGGCGAATTATGGATGAGACACTTGGCCGGGATTTACTGGCCATTTCCGAATGGGGTCGAGTGAATAGAGTAGATTTTAATGCGCGTAAGACACAGTGCTGCTTGTTGTCTCACAAGCGATTCGCTGACCCAACAATATCGTCAATTTCTATCGATGGTACGGATATTGAACAATCAGAAGCTCTTGATGTTCTGGGCATGAAAATACAATGTGACGCTCGTTGGGCGAGACATGTATTCGAAGTGTCGAAAGAAGCACTCAAGTGCATAGGCTTCTTAAAGCGGTGCAAGAAATATTTCACTCCTTCTGATCTTTTCAATATCTATACAACTTACATCAGGCCAAAGATGGAATACAACTCCCATATATGGGCAGGTGCTCCAAAATCATCCTTGGAGCTACTTGACCGTGTTCAAAGGAGAGCGATGGTGCTGATAGGTGACAGTAGGGTATCCAACTCTATTGTTTCCCTAGAACATCGTCGGAATGTGGGTTGCGTTACGCTGTTCTATCGTTACTTTCATGGTGTGTGCTCATCAGACATCCGTCGCCTTATTCCTGACGTGAGGATGTTCGGCAGGGATACGCGACTTTCTAGGAATTCACACCCGTTTGTTATCGATTGGCCAGTTGACCGCACTATACACTACAGATCAAATTCGTTTTTCGCTCGTACAGTCCGTATGTGGAATCGACTTCCGGCAAATGTGTTTCCCACTAATTGCGACATCCAGAAGTTCAAGACAAGTGTCAATAAACATTACTCCCTCTTTCCCCCCTCCGATCCTTTACTTTCCACTCGCCAACGCAATGCACCGCATGTATAGGGGGCATCCCCTGAGTGTTGGTTATTTAAAAAAAAAAAAAAAAAAAAAAAAAAAACTAATAAAGCAGTTACCCAAAAACCCTCTGACTGACATCGATATAAGATAATTTGGAGAAAAAAAAACATTTACCATATTTTAGAGGAGTCTATATGAGGGACAAACTTCCGAAAACACCTAGACGCAGAGAATGCGGAATAGTTAACTTGGACTCAAATAGCGTTTATGGTAAACATTGGGTAGCATACAACAAAAATAACAACAATATTGAGTACTATGATAGTTTTGGAAACCTTCAGCCGCCTCTCGAAATTTTACTATATTTAGGTGATAATATAAGAGGGAGCCAAATTTTAAATCATTTAATTGTGGACATTTATGTTTAAAATTTCTATGTAATATTTAATAAATAAACACAAGTTTAATATTCAATAGTATTTCAGGTTTTATATTTTATTCTCAAGTTTAGCTTATAAATTTTAATATCATATTCAATAGTTTTTTTTTAATTTTTTGACATAGCTCAAAACATAATCTCGTTAAATCTACTTCAACATCCATCTCATAAAATCCTTTGATATCGTTAACTTGAATGTAAGTCTTATTTAAAGCGACACAAGTGGGAATATAATGATTATTATAAAAGTATACAATTTGCTTTTCAAGTATGTTGTTCCAACATATAAAAGTAGTTAAAAATATTCCAATACGTGTAATGTTTCGTCATTCTTCACAATTTATCATAATTTTATGATTATTTTGCTTCATCATAAGGTAAGAAATATCATCCTTTTGTCGAAATCCAAACGAAATGTCTTCAATCGGTGGATCATTCAGCAAGTTGAAGGAATCGAAAAATTCGTATTGATCTAGTCGAATTTAAATGTAGTCCTTGTACATCATTAAATGGAGAAATATTATCAAAACCACGAAGTCGTCTTCGAATTTGAATATTTTATAAATTTAAAATTGAAAGTAAAGTATGGATTTTCAACAGCGTTTAGATTCAAACCTCTCATATGGTTTCAAGATAAGAAGAAAAATTATATAGGAATCTCACGTGAAATATGGCTCCGTTTAATGATGTACAAGGACTACATTCAAATTCGACTAGATCAATACGAGTTTTTCGATTAATTCAACTTGCTGAATGATCCACCGATTGAAGACATTTCGTTTGGATTTCGACAAAAGAATGATATTTCTTACCTTATGATGAAGCAAAATAATCATAAAATTATGACAAAATGTGAAGAATGGCGAAACATTACACGTATTGGAAAATTTTTAACTACTTTTATATGTTGGAACAACATACCGCAAAAGCAAATTGTATACTTTTATAATAATCATTATATTCCCATTTGTGTCACTTTAAATAAGACGTATATTCAAGTTAACGATATCAAAGGATTTTATGAGAAGGATGTTGAAGTAGATTTAACGAGATTATGTTTTGAGCTATGTCAAAAAATGAAATAACTATTGAATATGATATTAAAATTTATAAGCTAAACTTGAGAATAAAAAATAAAACCTGAAATACTATTGAATATTAAACTTGTGTTTATTTATTATATAATACATAGAAATTTTAAACATAAATGTCCACAATTAAATGATTTAAAATTTGGCTCCCTCTTATATTATCACCTAAATATAGTAAAATTTCGAGAGGCGGCTGAAGGTTTCCAAAACTATCATAGTACTCAATATTGTTGTTATTTTTGTTGTATGCTACCCAATGTGTACCATAACCGCTATTTGAGTCCAAATTAACTATTCCGCATCCTCTGTGTCTAGGTGTTTTCGGAAGTTTGTCCCTCATATAGACTCCTCTAAAATATGGTAAATGTTTTTTTTTCCAAATTATCTTATATCGATGTCAGTCAGAGGCTTGTTGGGTAGTTGCTTTATTAGTTTTTTGATGATTTCTTGTTGCATGTGATTCTCATTCCCGTTTTGTATGGTTTAATATAAAGTCCTTTTCCCATGGCTATCCCTTCCATTCGCTTGTTGTGTCGCACATTTTCTTCAAATTGTTGTTTTGCATTTTAGCGGTGCTAATTGCTTTTGCGGTGGAAGATGCACCCGAAGTTAAAGCTCCCAATGCATAATAGGTATAAGAGGTAGAAATCCACCAACTTTCGGCACACGAATTACTCTAGGTATACTGACTTGAGATTTTCTACATTTAAACGATTTTCTAGTCACCATTTGAGCAAGGAAAATGGCACTGTTGATATCATGTGGGTTTTCTTTCGTTAGGACAACAGTTGCACTTTTAACTGCAGCATTAAATATATTTGTTCGACATGTTGTTTTAGGTTTCTCTTCTCTATTCCCATATCAAGTTTTACTTTAGTCTTCATAGCGTTTTTAACTAAAAATGCGTTTATCTTTGCTCCAATTCGACTATCTTTAGTCTTTAATCTTTCCCAAGCTCTTTCCGTTAGTTCTTTGTCAGCTTGATGTCGTTTGTTTATATCTTTGTTTTGTGTATATGCAAAATCATGAGCTTCTCATAAAGCAGGATACGAATATTAACTTGAGAAATTTAGATTTCACGCATCAAAATACGCTTAAAACAAAGCACAATTCCCTTTTACCTAATTCCATAAGAGCTCTCATTGTGGGCCCTGTTAATTGTGGAAAGACAAATGTTATGCTTTGTCTTATTAAAAGTCCGAACGGATTGAAATTTAAAAAATATTTATCTATACTCAAAGTCGTTATATAAACCGAAATATGAGTATCTTAAATAGCTTGTTGCACCTATAAAAGGAATGGGATATTATACATATACAAATGGAGAAGATGTTACTGAACCTGAACATGCCAACCATAATTCAATATATTTGATGATATTGCATGCGAATAACAAAACAATATGAGATTATACTTTTGTATGGGTCGACATCGCGATATAGATTCATTCTATTTGTGTTAAACATATACTCTTATTGAATAACTATAAATACATTTTTGTTTTCGGCAAAGCAAAGAAAGAATTTCTTCTCAAATATACCAAAACAACTATTATAAACCTGGAAAACAGAATCAACTTTAAGAATTTACCAAACTATTAAACTTCTTGCATTCTTCATAATGATATGAGATTTAAATGTTCTCTCAACAATTTATATAAGTTATTTGTTTTTATTGAGAAATATTGTCATCAAATAGAAAACTTTATGCTCGATGAAATAGAATACTTAATATAAAAATAAAAATTATTTTTTTTTTCATATATGTATCATGTAATTATATTTATTGTATCATGTAATTATTAATTTTTTTACAAATGTATAAAGTAAGTCTAAAAATTATTAAACTTTGATGCATTTCCTTAGTAGGTTGCGTAGCATATATATATATATATATATATATATATATATATATATATATATATATATATATATATATATATATATATATATATATATATATATATATATATATATATATATATATATATATATATATATATATATATATATGCTACGCAACCTACTAAGGAATGCATCAAAGTTTAATATTTTGTAGACTTACTTTATACATTTTTAAAAAAATAAATAATTACATGATACAATAAATATAATTACATGATACATATATGAAAAAAGAATATAATTTTTATTTTTATATTAAGTATGTATTCTATTTCATCGAGCTTAAAGATCTCTATTTGATGACAATTTTTCTCAATAAAAACAAATAACTTATATAAATTGTTGAGAGAACATTTAAATCTCATATCATTATGAAGAATGCAAGAAGTTTAATAGTTTGGTAAATTCTTAAAGTTGATTCTGTTTTCCAGGTTTATAATAGTTGTTTTGATATATTTGAGAAGAAATTCTTTCTTTGCTTTGCTGAAAATAAAAATGTATTTATAGTTATTCAATATGAGTATATGTTTAACACAAATAGAATGAATCTATATCGCGATGTCGACCCATACAAAAGTATAATCTTATATTGTTTTGTTTTTCGCATGCAATATCATCAAATATATTGAATTATGGT
>OY740721.1:7623073-7690821 GCA_963513945.1 Hydrotaea diabolus
ATAAAAACAAATAACTTATATAAATTGTTGAGAGAACATTTAAATCTCATATCATTATGAGAATGCAAGAAGTTAATAGTTTGGTAAATTCTTAAAGTTGATTCTGTTTTCCAGGTTTATAATAGTTGTTTTGGTATATTTGAGAAGAAATTCTTTCTTTGCTTTGCTGAAAATAAAAATGTATTTATAGTTATTCAATATGAGTATATGTTTAACACAAATAGAATGAATCTATATCGCGATGTCGACCATACAAAAGTATAATCTTATATTGTTTTGTTTTTCGCATGCAATATCATCAAATATATTGAATTATGGTTGGCATGTTCAGGTTCAGTAACATCTTCTCCATTTGTATATGTATAATATCCCATTCCTTTTATAGGTGCAACAAGCTATTTAGATACTCATATTTCGGTTGATATAACGACTTTAGTATAGATAAATATTTTTAAATTTCAATCCGTTCGGACTTTTAATAAGACAAAGCATAACATTTGTCTTTCCACAATTAACAGGGCCCACAATGAGAGCTCTAATGGAATTAGGTAAAAGGGAATTGTGCTTGGTTTTAAGCGTATTTTGGTGCTTGAAATCTAAATTTTCTCAAGTTAATATTCGTATCATGCTTTATGAGACGCATTTTAACTACTGATTATATTATTTTTATATCATTATAACTATATCATTTCAATCTAGGTCGAATCATTTCAGAAAAGATATAAAATGATTGTCTATCATAAAAAGGTTGCTTATAACAAAAGTGTAGTTCAAGGGAGTGGGTTAATCAATAATGTAATTCAGAATTTACCTTTTGAATTACATTTACCTGGATATCAATTTTTCGGTCCCGGAACAAAGTTAGGACATTTTGGATGAGGCATGTAAAGCTCATGATATTGCATATACACAATACAAAGATATAAACAAACCGACATCAAGCTGACAATAAACTAACGGAAAGAGCTTGGGAAAGATTAAAGGCTAAAGATAGTCGAATTGAGCAAAGATAAACGCATTTTTAGTTAAAAACGCTATGAAGACTAAAGTAAAACTTGATATGGGAATAAAGAAGAGAAACCTAAAACAACATGTCGAACAAATATATTTAATGCTGCAGTTAAAAGTGCAACTGTTGTCCTAACGAAAGAAAAACCACATGATATCAACAGTGCCATTTTCCTTGCTCAAATGGTGACTAGAAAATCGTTTAAATGTAGAAAATCTCAAGTCAGTATAACCTAGAGTAATTCGTGTGCCGAAAGTTGGTGGATTTCTACCTCTTATACCTATTATGCATTGGGAGCTTTAACTTCGGGTGCATCATCCACCGCAAAAGCAATTAGGACCGCTAAAATGCAAAACAACAATTTGAAGAAAATGTGCGACACAACAAGCGAATGGAAGGGATAGCCATGTGAAAAGGACTTTATCTTAAACCATACAAAACGGGAATGAGAATCACATGCAACAAGAAATCATCAAAAAACTAATAAAGCAACTACCCAACAAGCCTCTGACTGACATCGATATAAGATAATTTGGAAAAAAAACATTTACCATATTTTAGAGGAGTCTATATGAGGGACAAACTTCCGAAAACACCTAGACACAGAGGATGCGGAATAGTTAATTTGGACTCAAATAGCGGTTATGGTACACATTGGGTAGCATACAACAAAAATAACAACAATATTGAGTACTATGATAGTTTTGGAAACCTTCGCGCCGCCTCTCGAAATTTTAGTATATTTAGGTGATAATATAAGAGGGAGCCAAATTTTAAATCATTTAATTGTGGACATTTATGTTTAAAATTTCTATGTATTATATAATAAATAAACACAAGTTTAATATTCAATAGTATTTCAGGTTTTATTTTTTATTCTCAAGTTTAGCTTATAAATTTTAATATCATATTCAATAGTTTTTTTCATTTTTTGACATAGCTCAAAACATAATCTCGTTAAATCTACTTCAACATCCTTCTCATAAAATCCTTTGATATCGTTAACTTGAATATACGTCTTATTTAAAGTGACACAAGTGGGAATATAATGATTATTATAAAAGTATACAATTTGCTTTTGCGGTATGTTGTTCCAACATATAAAAGTAGTTAAAAATATTCCAATACGTGTAATGTTTCGCCATTCTTCACATTTTGTCATAATTTTATGATTATTTTGCTTCATCATAAGGTAAGAAATATCATTCTTTTGTCGAAATCCAAACGAAATGTCTTCAATCGGTGGATCATTCAGCAAGTTGAATTAATCGAAAAACTCGTATTGATCTAGTCGAATTTGAATGTAGTCCTTGTACATCATTAAACGGAGCCATATTTCACGTGAGATTCCTATATAATTTTTCTTCTTATCTTGAAACCATATGAGAGGTTTGACTCTAAACGCTGTTGAAAATCCATACTTTACTTTCAATTTTAAATTTATAAAATATTCAAATTCGAAGACGACTTCGTGGTTTTGATAAAATTTTCCATTTAATGATGTACAAGGACTACATTTAAATTCGACTAGATCAATACGAATTTTTCGATTCCTTCAACTTGCTGAATGATCCACCGATTGAAGACATTTCGTTTGGATTTCGACAAAAGGATGATATTTCTTACCTTATGATGAAGCAAAATAATCATAAAATTATGATAAATTGTGAAGAATGACGAAACATTACACGTATTGGAATATTTTTAACTACTTTTATATGGTGGAACAACATACTTGAAAAAGCAAATTGTATACTTTTATAATAATCATTATATTCCCACTTGTGTCGCTTTAAATAAGACTTACATTCAAGTTAACGATATCAAAGGATTTTATGAGATGGATGTTGAAGTAGATTTAACGAGATTATGTTTTGAGCTATGTCAAAAAATTAAAAAAAAAACTATTGAATATGATATTAAAATTTATAAGCTAAACTTGAGAATAAAATATAAAACCTGAAATACTACTGAATATTAAACTTGTGTTTATTTATTTAAATATTACATAGAAATTTTAAACATAAATGTCCACAATTAAATGATTTAAAATTGGCTCCCTCTTATATTATCACCTAAATATAGTAAAATTTCGAGAGGCGGCTGAAGGTTTCCAAAACTATCATAGTACTCAATATTGTTGTTATTTTTGTTGTATGCTACCCAATGTTTACCATAACCGCTATTTGAGTCCAAGGTTAACTATTCCGCATTCTCTGCGTCTAGGTGTTTTCGGGAAGTTTGTCCCTCATATAGACTCCTCTAAAATATGGTAAATGTTTTTTTTTTTCTCCAAATTATCTTATATCGATGTCAGTCAGAGGCTTTTTGGGTAACTGCTTTATTAGTTTTTTGATGATTTCTTGTTGCATGTGATTCCCGTTTTGTATGGTTTAAGATAAAGTCCTTTTCCCATGGCTATCCCCTCCATTCGGTTGTTGTGTCGCACATTTTCTTTAAATTGTTGTTTTGCATTTAAGCGGTCTTAATTGCTTTTGCTGTGGAAGATGCACCCGAAGTTAAAGCTCCCAATGCACCAATAGCTGACATAATAGGTATAAGAGGTAGAAATCCACCAACTTTGATTACGATTTTGTAATCACCATTTGAGCAAGACAAATGGCACTGTTGATATCATGTGGGTTTTCTTTCTTTAGGACTACAGTTGCACTTTTAACTGCAGTATTAAATATATTTTTTCGACATTTGGTTTTAGGTTTCTTTTCTCTATTCCCATACCAAGTTTTACTTTAGTCTTCAAAGCGTTTTTAACTAAAACTGCGTTTATCTTTTCTCCAATTCGACTATCTTTAGCCTTTACTGTTTCAGAAGCTCTTTCCGTTAGTTCTTTGTCAGCTTGATGTCGTTTGTTTATATCTTTGTTTTGTGTATATGCAATATCTTGAGCTTTACATGCCTCATCCAAAATATTTATACCCTTATCTCCACTTTCAAGTCTTTTTTCTAACTTTGTTCCGGGATCGCAAAACTGATATCCAGGTAAATGTAATTCAAAAGGTAAATTCTGAATTACATTATTGATTAATCCACTCCCTTGAACTATACTTTTGTTATTAGCAATCATTTTTGATAGACAATCATTTTATATCTTTTCTGAAATGATTCGACATAAATTGAAATGATATAGTAATAATGATATAAAAATAATATAATCAGTAATTAAAATGCGTCTAATAAAGCAATATACGAATATTAACGTGAGCAATTTAGATTTCACGCATCAAAATACGCTTAAAACAAAGCACAATTCCCTTTTACCTAATTCCATAAGAGCTCTCATTGTGGGCCCTGTTAATTGTGGAAAGACAAATGTTATGCTTAGTCTTATAAAAAGTCCGAACGGATTGAAATTTAAAAATATTTATCTATACTCAAAGTCGTTGTATCAACCGAAATATGAGTATCTTAAACAACTTGTTACACCTATAAAAGGAATGGGATATTATACATATACAAATGAATCATTATATATATATATATATATATATATATATATATATATATATATATATATATATATATATATATATATATATATATATATATATATATATATATATATATATATATATATATATATATATATATATATATATATATATATATATAATGATCATGTTGGAAGCGATATGACGTTTGATAACTTTCGTGATATATGCCGAGAGTGTTGGAGAGATAAACATTGATTTTTAGTTATAAATAAAGAAGACGAAATTCGCTGCGGACGTTATACAAAAGGTTTCAATGAGTACATTCATAATTAGTAATAAATCAACCTCTGATTCCAACAGACTTCGATCAAGATAAATAGTCCAGTTGAAGTTAACAGCCCAACCAGTTGAGATAAACAGCCTACCACTGTAAATTAACAGCCTACCAGTTGAAATAAACAAACCGCCTGTTGAAATAAACAGACGAATAAACATCGCAACATTTAAGTATCGCTACTAATCATAAAATTCTTTTACAGCGACTTGTGTCTTTACAAATGTATACATACAAATGTATATATACATAATTATAGTTAATAAAATCTGTGCAAACATTTATTAAATTAGAATTAAATTCTTTCCTTCTTTTACAAGTCTCGAATAAGCTTTTCTTTATTATTCGAGCAAATTCTCAACATATACTTTTATATTTGTAAGATTACAGTGAATACATATTTAATTATTTTCAAATGCAATCAGAATTAAACGTGGTCTTTCTCTATTAGCCGATAATTTTACATCCAATTACACTTTGTTGCGCCTGCAAAGGTTGGATTAAAATGACAATCCCAGCTCCTAATTTCCAGAGGTAAAGATGTTCCATCCCTTATTAATTTCATCATTTTTAGTTTTGTGGAATCGGATAGATGAATGTGAGGGATTCTCCATGTTAAATTTGTTATAGCTAATTTTAAATTTTCATTCTTTTCAGTTGAATAACAAGCATTGGTATCACTTGAGCTTCGTCGTATAATAAGATCGTGGTTGCAGTTTAAAATAACCTTTTTAAAGTCTTCAGCGAACCCCAACAATAACTTACGGGGAATATAAAAGTTAAATGACTCCACCGATAAATCGTCACCAACATTCCATCCAGCATTCTTCATCATATTGCTTTCAAATTCGTTTAGAGAGACAACATTTTTTATTGTGCTTGATATTCCTAAATTAAAATAGCGTATTTCATAAAACATGTTGTTTCGTAGTCGGACATTTGAAGATTTGTCACCACCTGATAACGTTACATTTCCTTCAATATACAAATAACTTTCAATCGGTAGAACGTATAAGTCTTGATTTTGAAATGTAAATCTAATTTCATCATTATGCTTAAACGATTATATATATGGAATATTGCTATGGTATTCCTTTTTTATTATGCTTTCGTCCGAAAGGGGTTTATCAGTGACGTCAAGTAGTTCAGACACTATTTTTTTTTATATGTATGTTTAAATACTTCAACATTTTTTGGTTTTCTTTTGTTAACTGTAGTCTTTTAGGTTTAACTGCTTGAATGGGAATGTTTAAGTCTTTCTTTTTATTAGTTTATATGTTATAAATAATCATTTTGATATTGGTCTAAGATGAAGTCGAAGTGTAATTTATTCCCCGCGAAAATTAATTAATCGTGATTCTTGATCAACAATCTAAACTTTTAGATTACTTATTTCTTTGAGGTTTACTGGCAAATAAATGAGATTTCAAGGTGTTTCGTCCAATTTATATCCTGGAGAAACGTTAATTACGAATTGATGAATGGTGTGTACCGTTAAATTTTTCATATAAGCTCCAGTTGTTATATTACACTGTATTTGTATGGCATTTACCCTTAAAATGTTGACGGAAAGATAAGAAATATATCTTGTATTCGATATAAGTATTCTTTCACCAAATCCAAACAGAGTTCCTATAGAACGATCTTTATTAAAATTAATTGCGTCATGTGAGGAAAATATTTCAATTTGCAATGTATTATTATTTGCTTTTATCTCTATTGTTTTGTTTTTGTTTTGCTTTTTATATGCTGTCTCTATAAATTTCACTATATCAGTTGGCTCGTAGGAACCTATCGGTAATTCAATTACCATATCACCAATATGAAATAAATTATTATCATAATCAATGTTTGAAATTAAGTTGTATGAATAAAAATCTACCATACATGCTTCATATTCCCCAGACAATTCAATAGGGGGAAAATAATTAGCAGTTAATATAGAAGACCTTCCGCTCAAAGCTAATGTTACTGACATTATGAAAGTTAAATAATAAATGAAAATAAATGTTTTTTTTTAGTTGTTTAATTCATTTGTATTGAAATTATTTAAAGTTATAGTATTTCATTTTTGTTTATCCATGAATAATGATAAATCGTGAAGCCCAACCATTTAACATATACTCTATCACCATTTAATTTCAATACTTTTTCTACAAGATATGTGTTCGGAAAACAAGTACGTAGAAGCTCTTCCTTGTAGAATCCACCTTTGATTGGGTTACCTTGGTAGTCTTCTAGAAGACACGTGACTGGGTTTGTGTTTTGGATAGCTCTTATTTTAAATATTTCTGTTGTCCAATTGGGTGTATATCCTTTTTCAAAAATGTGTTTATATTTACTTACAGACATAATTTCCCACATGAAGTTTGGAATGTATGTATATTTTAAGGCGATTATATACGGTATTCATCAATTTTTCTCGTTCGAAACACTCACATCGCTTGAAGTCATTTTAATTGTTCTGTGCACTTTGCTGTTATAAGTTTCCACCAACTTTTTATAGTTATACCAACGGTAGTTGCCGTTGAAGCTAAATACTTTTCAACAATTGAAGCCTTCATTACGCTGTATGTTGAGTAGTGATTGATTAAATGTGTTTTCACAAGTTGATCAAATTGTTTATTAAAAAATTCTTTTCCATCAGTCTGTAAATTGTTGGGTATACGCCCTAAGTTGAATATTCTTTGAAATGCAGCACGTACATCAGTGACATTTTTTGATTTAGTTGCTTCAACCCAAGCAAGTTTAGAAAAAGTGCCAATAACTGTTAACATATATTTATATCCTCTATTTAGCTTTGAGTAATTTCCCATTTCAACTAAGTCAGCTTGCCATAAGTCAACAATTCCCTTCATTACTACTCTTCGTGGCTTAAAATTGATCTTCTTTCCATTTTTGATGATGTAAACAATAAATAAATTCTTAATCGTTGTATGGTTGGATGTATATCGTTATAATATCTTTAAGACTATTACTCAAGTTTGGTATTTCTTCTCTACTAACGGCGGTGCTTTTTTTTTATTTTTTAATTTTGTATATCGATGTTATTATTCCAATCTATAGTAATTCGAAATACTTCAGTAACATTGCTCCTTAATATAAAAGAACTATTATTAGAAAAGTGACCGAACTTGTCGTCGCTCATGTTGCGATTAATAGATTTTTTGGTCATATCAGTAAATTATATCAGCTTCCCTCAGTTCCTCAATTATGGATACTATTTCATTATTATGGTTCCTATCACCAGCGCTCTGTGAAGCCAACAAAAGTATAAGTCGTTCCACTAACCCGTTGGGGTCACTCCAGTATATATTGTTAGGCTTTTCACGATTAACAGTCATTAAACCTTTACCCGTGTGAAGCTATCAAAGAGTCTTTTTATTAATTTTTTATACTTATAGCTTTTGTTTCCTTTAATGTGGTCGTTTGCGTCATAATTTCTTTTATGTGCGTTAGTATTCATCAGAATTCTTTTATAGATATCAAGTTCGAATTTGTCATATTTCTTAGGTGTTTTATGAAAAATAAGTTCAAATAAAACTGGTGTATACGCCCACGAATTATTTTCGATTAAAATTTTGTCTTCGTTTAATCGAAGGTTTTTATTGGCGAATTTCCAGTCACCTTTCTCATCTTTATGTAGACCATATGTAGTATCAAGTTTTTTTTTTCGTTGTGAAGAAATTATCAATCGCATTTTAGCGGTCTTATTTGCTTTTGCGGTGGAAGATGCACCCGAAGTTAAAGCTCCCAATGCACCAATAGCTGACATAATAGGTATTAGAGGTAGAAATCCACCAACTTTTGGCACATGAATTACTCTAGGTATACTGACTTGAGATTTTCTACATTTAAACGATTTTGTAATCACCATTTGAGCAAGGCAAATGGCACTGTTGATATCATGTGGGTTTTCTTTTTTAGGACTACAGTTGCACTTTTAACTGCAGTATAAAATATATTTTTTCGACATTTTGTTTTAGGTTTCTCTTCTCTATTCCCATACCAAGTTTTACTTTAGTCTTTAAAGCGTTTTTAACTAAAAATGCGTTTATCTTTTCACCAATTCGACTATCTTTAGCCTTTACTGTTTCCCAAGCTCTTTCCGCTAGTTCTTTGTCAGCTTGATGTCGTTTGTTTATATCTTTGTTTTGTGTATATGCAATATCATGAGCTTTACATGCCTCATCCAAAATATTTATACCCTTATCACCACTTTCAAGTCTTTTTTCTAACTTTGTTCCGGGACCGTAAAATTGATATCCAGGTAAATGTAATTCAAAAGGTAAATTCTGAATTACATTATTGATTAATCCACTCCCTTGAACTACACTTTTGTTATTAGCAATCATTTTTGATAGACAATCATTTTATATCTTTTCTGAAATTATTTGACATAAATTGAAATGATATAGTAATAATGATATAAAAATAATATAATCAGTAGTTAAAATGCGTCTAATAAAGCAATATACGAATATTAACGTGAGCAATTTAGATTTCACGCATCAAAATACGCTTAAAACAAAGCACAATTCCCTTTTACCTAGTTCCATAAGAGCTCTCATTGTGGGCCCTGTTAATTGTGGAAAGATAAATGTTATGCTTAGTCTTATTAAAAGTCCGAACGGATTGAAATTTAAAAATATTTATCTATACTCAAAGTCGTTATATCAACCAAAATATGAGTATCTTAAACAACTTGTTACACCTATAAACGGAATGGGATATTATACATATACAAATGGAGAAGATGTTATTGAACCTGAATATGCTAACCCTAATTCAATATATTTGATAATATTGCATGCGAAAAACAAAACAATATAAGATTATACTTTTGTATATATATATATATATATATATATATATATATATATATATATATATATATATATATATATATATATATATATATATATATATATATATATATATATATATATATATATATATATATATATACATATATATATATATATATATATATATATATATATATATATATATATATATATATATATATATATATATATATATATATAATGATCATGTTGGAAGCGATACGACGTTTAATAACTTTCGTGATATATGCCGAGAGTGTTGGAAAGATAAACATTGATTTTTAGTTATAAATAAAGAAGACGAAATTCGCTGTGGACGTTATACAAAAGGTTTCAATGAGTACATTCATAATTATTAATTAAATCATAATTAAATCAACCTCTGATTCCAACAGACTTCGATCAAGTTAAATAGTCCAGTTGAAGTTAACAGCCCAACCAGTTGAGATAAACAGCCTACCAGTTGAAATTAACAGCCTACCAGTTGAAATAAACAAACCGCCTGTTAAAATAAACAGACGAATAAACATCTCAACATTTAAGTATCGCTACTTATCATAAAATTCTTTTACAGCGACTTGTGTCTTTACAAATGTATACATACAAATGTATATATACATAATTATAGTTAATAAAATCTGTGCAAACATTTATTAAATTAGAATTAAATTCTTTCCTTCTTTTACAAGTCTCGAATAAGCTTTTCTTTATTATTCGAGCATATTCTCAACATATACTTTTATATTTGTAAGATTACAGTGAATACATATTTAATTATTTTCAAATGCAATCAGAATTAAACGTGGTTGTTCTCTATTAGCCGATAATTTTACATCCAATTACACTTTGTTGCGCCTGCAAAGGTTGGAATAAAATGACAATCCCAGCTCCTAAATGCCAGAGGTAAAAATGTTCCATCCCTTATTATTTTCATCATTTTTAGTTTTGTGGAATCGGATAGATGAATGTGAGGGATTCTCCATGTTAAATTTGTTATAGCTAATTTTAAATTTTCATTCTTTTCAGCATTGGTATCACTTGAGCTTCGTAGTATAACAAGATCGTGCTTGCAGTTTAAAATAACCTTTTTAAAGTCTTCAGCGAACCCCAACAATAACTTAAGGGGAATATAAAAGTTAAATGACTCCACCGATAAATCGTCACCAACATTCCATCCAGCATTCTTCATCATATTGCTTTCAAATTCGTTTAGAGAGACAACATTTTTTATTGTGCTTGATATTCCTAAATTAAAATAGCGTATTTCATAAAACATGTTGTTTCGTAGTCGGACATTTGAAGATTTGTCACCACCTGATAACGTTACATTTCCTTCAATATACAGATAACTTTCAATCGGTAGAACGTATAAGTCTTGATTTTGAAATGTAAATCTAATTTCATCATTATGCTTAAACGATTATATATATGGAATATTGCTATGGTATTCCTTTTTTATTATGCTTTCGTCCGAAAGGGGTTCATCAGTGACGTCAAGTAGTTCAGACACTATTTTTTTTTATATATATGTTTAAATACTTCAACATTTTTTGGTTTTCTTTTGTTAACTGTAGTCTTTTAGGTTTAACTGCTTGAATGGGAATGTTTAAGTCTTTCTTTTTATTAGTTTATATGTTATAAATAATCATTTTGATATTGGTCTAAGATGAAGTCGAAGTGTAATTTATTCCCCAAGAAAATTAATTAATCGTGATTCTTGATCAACAATCTAAACTTTTAGATTACTTATTTCTTTGAGGTTTACTGGCAAATAAATGAGATTTCAAGGTGTTTCGTCCAATTTATATCCTGGAGAAACGTTAATTACGAATTGATAAATTTTTCATATAAGCTCCAGTTGTTATATTACACTGTATTTGTATGGCATTTACCCTTAAAATGTTGACGGAAAGATAAGAAATATATCTTGTATTCGATATAAGTATTCTTTCACCAAATCCAAACAGAGTTCCTATAGAACGATCTTTATTAAAATTAATTGCGTCATGTGAGGAAAATTTTTCAATTTGCAATGTATTATTATTTGCTTTTATCTCTATTGTTTTGTTTTTGTTTTGCTTTTTATATGCTGTCTCTATAAATTTCACTATGTCAGTTGGCTCGTAGGAACCTATCGGTAATTCAATTACCATATCACCAATATGAAATAAATTATTATCATAATCAATGTTTGAAATTAAGTTGTATGAATAAAAATCTACCATACATGCTTCATATTCCCCAGACAATTCAATAGGGGGAAAATAATTAGCAGTTAATATAGAAGATCTTCCGCTCAAAGCTAATGTTACTGACATTATGAAAGTTAAATAATAAATGAAAATAAATGTTTTTTTTTAGTTGTTTAATTCATTTGTATTGAAATTATTTAAAGTTATAGTATTTCATTTTTGTTTATCCATGAATAATGATAAATCGTGAAGCCCAACCATTTAACATATACTCTATCACCATTTAATTTCAATACTTTTTCTACAAGATATGTGTTCGGAAAACAAGTACGTAGAAGCTCTTCCTTGTAGAATCCACCTTTGATTGGGTTACCTTGGTAGTCTTCTAGAAGACACGTTACTGGGTTTGTGTTTTGGATAGCTCTTATTTTAAATATTTCTGTTGTCCAATTGGGTGTATATCCTTTTTCAAAAATGTGTTTATATTTACTTACAGACATAATTTCCCACATGAAGTTTGGAATGTATGTATATTTTAAGGCGATTATATACGGTATTCATCAATTTTTTTCGTTCGAAACACTCACATCGCTTGAAGTCATTTTAATTGTTCTGTGCACTTTGCTGTTATAAGTTTCCACCAACTTTTTATAGTTATTATACCAACGGTAGTTGCCGTTGAAGCTAAATACTTTTCAACAATTGAAGCCTTCATTACGCTGTATGTTGAGTAGTGATTGATTAAATGTGTTTTCACAAGTTGATCAAATTGTTTATTAAAAAATTCTTTTCCATCAGTCTGTAAATTGTTGGGTATACGCCCTAAGTTGAATATTCTTTGAAATGCAGCACGTACATCAGTGACATTTTTTGATTTAGTTGCTTCAACCCAAGCAAGTTTAGAAAAAGTGCCAATAACTGTTAACATATATTTATATCCTCTATTTAGCTTTGAGTAATTTCCCATTTCAACTAAGTCAGCTTGCCATAAGTCATCAATTCCCTTCATTACTACTCTTCGCGGCTTAAAATTGATCTTCTTTCCATTTTTGATGATGTAAACAATAAATAAATTCTTAATCGTTGTATGGTTGGATGTATATCGTTATAATATCTTTAAGACTATTACTCAAGTTTGGTATTTCTTCTCTACTAACGGCGGTGGCAATTTTTTTTATTTATTTTTTTTTTTTGTATATCGATGTTATTATTCCAATCTATAGTAATTCCAAATACTTCAGTAACATTGCTCCTTAATATAAAAGAACTATTATTAGAAAAGTGACCGAACTTGTCGTCGCTCATGTTGCGATTAATAGATTTTTTGGTCATATCAGTAAATTATATCAGCTTCCCTCAGTTCCTCAATTATGGATACTATTTCATTATTATGGTTCCTATCACCAGCGCTCTGTGAAGCCAACAAAAGTATAAGTCGTTCCACTAACCCGTTGGGGTCACTCCAGTATATATTGTTAGGCTTTTCACGATTAACAGTCATTAAACCTTTACCCGTGTGAAGCTATCAAAGAGTCTTTTTATTAATTTTTTATACTTATAGCTTTTGTTTCCTTTAATGTGGTCGTTTGCGTCATAATTTCTTTTATGTGCGTTAGTATTCATCAGAATTCTTTTATAGATATCAAGCTCGAATTTGTCATATTTCTTAGGTGTTTTATGAAAAATAAGTTCAAATAAAACTGGTGTATACGCCCACGAATTATTTCCGATTAAAATTTTGTCTTCGTTTAATCGAAGGTTTTTATTGGCGAATTTCCAGTCACCTTTCTCATCTTTATGTAGACCATATGTAGTATCAAGTTTTTTTTTCGTTGTGAAGAAATTATAAATCGCATTTTAGCGGTCTTATTTGCTTTTGCGGTGGAAGATGCACCCGAAGTTAAAGCTCCCAATGCACCAATAGCTGACATAATAGGTATTAGAGGTAGAAATCCACCAACTTTTGGCACATGAATTACTCTAGGTATACTGACTTGAGATTTTCTACATTTAAACGATTTTGTAATCACCATTTGAGCAAGGTAAATGGCACTGTTGATATCATGTGGGTTTTCTTTTTTAGGACTACAGTTGCACTTTTAACTGCAGTATTAAATATATTTTTTCGACATTTTGTTTTAGGTTTCTGTTCTCTATTCCCATACCAAGTTTTACTTTAGTCTTTAAAGCGTTTTTAACTAAAAATGCGTTTATCTTTTCACCAATTCGACTATCTTTAGCCTTTACTGTTTCCCAAGCTCTTTCCGCTAGTTCTTTGTCAGCTTGATGTCGTTTGTTTATATCTTTGTTATGTGTATATGCAATATCATGAGCTTTACATGCCTCATCCAAAATATTTATACCCTTATCACCACTTTCAAGTCTTTTTTCTAACTTTGTCCCGGGACCGTAAAATTGATATCCAGGTAAATGTAATTCAAAAGGTAAATTCTGAATTACATTATTGATTAATCCACTCCCTTGAACTACACTTTTGTTATTAGCAATCATTTTTGATAGACAATCATTTTATATCTTTTCTGAAATGATTTGACATAAATTGAAATGATATAGTAATAATGATATAAAAATAATATAATCAGTAGTTAAAATGCGTCTAATAAAGCAATATACGAATATTAACGTGAGCAATTTAGATTTCACGCATCAAAATACGCTTAAAACAAAGCACAATTCCCTTTTACCTAGTTCCATAAGAGCTCTCATTGTGGGCCCTGTTAATTGTGGAAAGATAAATGTTATGCTTAGTCTTATTAAAAGTCCGAACGGATTGAAATTTAAAAATATTTATCTATACTCAAAGTCGTTATATCAACCAAAATATGAGTATCTTAAACAACTTGTTACACCTATAAACGCAATGGGATATTATACATATACAAATGGAGAAGATGTTATTGAACCTGAATATGCTAACCCTAATTCAATATATTTGATAATATTGCATGCGAAAAACAAAACAATATAAGATTATACTTTTGTATATATATATATATATATATATATATATATATATATATATATATATATATATATATATATATATATATATATATATCTATATATATCTATATATATCTATATATATCTATATATATATATATATATATATATATATATATATATATATATATATATATATATATATATATATATATATATATATATATATATATATATATATATATATATATATATATATATATATATATATATATATATATATATATATATATATATACAAAAGTATAATCTTATATTGTTTTGTTTTTCGCATGCAATATAATGATCATATTGGAAGCGATACGACGTTTAATAACTTTCGTGATATATGCCGAGAGTGTTGGAAAGATAAACATTGATTTTTAGTTATAAATAAAGAAGACGAAATTCGCTGTGGACGTTATACAAAAGGTTTCAATGAGTACATTCATAATTATTAATTAAATCAACCTCTGATTCCAACAGACTTCGATCAAGTTAAATAGTCCAGTTGAAGTTAACAGCCCAACCAGTTGAGATAAACAGCCTACCAGTTGAAATTAACAGCCTACCAGTTGAAATAAACAAACCGCCTGTTAAAATAAACAGACGAATAAACATCTCAACATTTAAGTATCGCTACTTATCATAAAATTCTTTTACAGCGACTTGTGTCTTTACAAATGTATACATACAAATGTATATATACATAATTATAGTTAATAAAATCTGTGCAAACATTTATTAAATTAGAATTAAATTCTTTCCTTCTTTTACAAGTCTCGAATAAGCTTTTCTTTATTATTCGAGCAAATTCTCAACATATACTTTTATATTTGTAAGATTACAGTGAATACATATTTAATTATTTTCAAATGCAATCAGAATTAAACGTGGTCTTTCTCTATTAGCCGATAATTTTACATCCAATTACACTTTGTTGCGCCTGCAAAGGTTGGAATAAAATGACAATCCCAGCTCCTAAATGCCAGAGGTAAAGATGTTCCATCCCTTATTATTTTCATCATTTTTAGTTTTGTGGAATCGGATAGATGAATGTGAGGGATTCTCCATGTTAAATTTGTTATAGCTAATTTTAAATTTTCATTCTTTTCAGCATTGGTATCACTTGAGCTTCGTAGTATAACAAGATCGTGCTTGCAGTTTAAAATAACCTTTTTAAAGTCTTCAGCGAACCCCAACAATAACTTAAGGGGAATATAAAAGTTAAATGACTCCACCGATAAATCGTCACCAACATTCCATCCAGCATTCTTCATCATATTGCTTTCAAATTCGTTTAGAGATACAACATTTTTTATTGTGCTTGATATTCCTAAATTAAAATAGCGTATTTCATCAAACATGTGCGCTACACAGTTGTTTCGTAGTCGGACATTTGAAGATTTGTCACCACCTGATAGCGTTACATTTCCTTCAATATACAGATAACTTTCACTCGGTAGAACATATAAGTCTTGATTTTGAAATGTAAATCTAATTTCATCATTATGCTTAAACGATTGTATATATGGAATATTGCTATGGTATTCCTTTTTTTATTATGCTTTCGTCCGAAAGGGGTTCATTAGTGACGTCAAGTAGTTTAGACACTATTTTTTTTAAATGTATGTTTAAAGACTTCAACATTTTTTGGTTTTCTTTTGTTAACTGTAGTCTTTTAGGTTTAACTGCTTGAATGGGAATGTTTAAGTATTTCTTTTTATTAGTTTATATGTTATAAATAATCATTTTGATATTGGTCTAAGATGAAGTCGAAGTGTAATTTATTCCCCGCGAAAATTAATTAATCGTGATTCTTGATCAACAATCTTAACTTTTAGATTACTTATTTCTTTGAGGTTTACTGGCAAATAAATGAGATTTCAATGTGTTTCGTCCAATTTATATCCTGGAGAAACGTTAATTACGAATTGATGAATGGTGTGTGCCGTTAAATTTTTCATATAAGCTCCAGTTGTTATATTACACTGTATTTGTATGGCATTTACCCTTAAAATGTTGACGGAAAGATAAGAAATATATCTTGTATTCGATATAAGTATTCTTTCACCAAATCCAAACAGAGTTCCTATAGAACGATCTTTATTAAAATTGATTACGTCATGTGAGGAAAATTTTTCAATTTGCAATGTAGTATTATTTGCTTTTATCTCTATTGTTTTGTTTTCGTTTTGCTTTTTATATGCTGTCTTTATAGTTTTCACTATGTCAGTTAGCTCGTAGGAACCTATCGGTAATTCAATTACCATATCACCAATATGAAATAAATTATTATCTATATATATATATATATATATATATATATATATATATATATATATATATATATATATATATATATATATATATATATATATATATATATATATATATATATATATATATATATATATATATATATATATATATATATATATATATATATATATATATATATATATATATACAAAAGTATAATCTTATATTGTTTTGTTTTTCGCATGCAATATAATGATCATGTTGGAAGCGATACGACGTTTAATAACTTTCGTGATATATGCCGAGAGTGTTGGAAAGATAAACATTGATTTTTAGTTATAAATAAAGAAGACGAAATTCGCTGTGGACGTTATACAAAAGGTTTCAATGAGTACATTCATAATTATTAATTAAATCATAATTAAATCAACCTCTGATTCCAACAGACTTCGATCAAGTTAAATAGTCCAGTTGAAGTTAACAGCCCAACCAGTTGAGATAAACAGCCTACCAGTTGAAATTAACAGCCTACCAGTTGAAATAAACAAACCGCCTGTTAAAATAAACAGACGAATAAACATCTCAACATTTAAGTATCGCTACTTATCATAAAATTCTTTTACAGCGACTTGTGTCTTTACAAATGTATACATACAAATGTATATATACATAATTATAGTTAATAAAATCTGTGCAAACATTTATTAAATTAGAATAAAATTCTTTCCTTCTTTTACAAGTCTCGAATAAGCTTTTCTTTATTATTCGAGCAAATTCTCAACATATACTTTTATATTTGTAAGATTACAGTGAATACATATTTAATTATTTTCAAATGCAATCAGAATTAAACGTGGTCTTTCTCTATTAGCCGATAATTTTACATCCAATTACACTTTGTTGCGCCTGCAAAGGTTGGAATAAAATGACAATCCCAGCTCCTAAATGCCAGAGGTAAAGATGTTCCATCCCTTATTATTTTCATCATTTTTAGTTTTGTGGAATCGGATAGATGAATGTGAGGGATTCTCCATGTTAAATTTGTTATAGCTAATTTTAAATTTTCATTCTTTTCAGCATTGGTATCACTTGAGCTTCGTAGTATAACAAGATCGTGCTTGCAGTTTAAAATAACCTTTTTAAAGTCTTCAGCGAACCCCAACAATAACTTAAGGGGAATATAAAAGTTAAATGACTCCACCGATAAATCGTCACCAACATTCCATCCAGCATTCTTCATCATATTGCTTTCAAATTCGTTTAGAGATACAACATGTTTTATTGTGCTTGATATTCCTAAATTAAAATAGCGTATTTCATCAAACATGTGCGCTACACAGTTGTTTCGTAGTCGGACATTTGAAGATTTGTCACCACCTGATAGCGTTACATTTCCTTCAATATACAGATAACTTTCACTCGGTAGAACATATAAGTCTTGATTTTGAAATGTAAATCTAATTTCATCATTATGCTTAAACGATTGTATATATGGAATATTGCTATGGTATTCCTTTTTTTATTATGCTTTCGTCCGAAAGGGGTTCATTAGTGACGTCAAGTAGTTTAGACACTATTTTTTTTAAATGTATGTTTAAAGACTTCAACATTTTTTGGTTTTCTTTTGTTAACTGTAGTCTTTTAGGTTTAACTGCTTGAATGGGAATGTTTAAGTATTTCTTTTTATTAGTTTATATGTTATAAATAATCATTTTGATATTGGTCTAAGATGAAGTCGAAGTGTAATTTATTCCCCGCGAAAATTAATTAATCGTGATTCTTGATCAACAATCTTAACTTTTAGATTACTTATTTCTTTGAGGTTTACTGGCAAATAAATGAGATTTCAATGTGTTTCGTCCAATTTATATCCTGGAGAAACGTTAATTACGAATTGATGAATGGTGTGTGCCGTTAAATTTTTCATATAAGCTCCAGTTGTTATATTACACTGTATTTGTATGGCATTTACCCTTAAAATGTTGACGGAAAGATAAGAAATATATCTTGTATTCGATATAAGCATTCTTTCACCAAATCCAAACAGAGTTCCTATAGAACGATCTTTATTAAAATTGATTACGTCATGTGAGGAAAATTTTTCAATTTGCAATGTAGTATTATTTGCTTTTATCTCTATTGTTTTGTTTTCGTTTTGCTTTTTATATGCTGTCTTTATAGTTTTCACTATGTCAGTTAGCTCGTAGGAACCTATCGGTAATTCAATTACCATATCACCAATATGAAATAAATTATTATCATAATCAATGTTTGGAATTAAGTTGTATGAATGAAAATCTACCATACATGCTTCACATTCCCCAGACAATTCAATAGGGGGGAAATAATTAGCAGTTAATATAGAAGATCTTCCGCTCAAAGCTAATGTTACTGACATTATGAAAGTTAAATAATAAATGAAAATAAATGTTTTTTTTAGTTATTTAATTCATTTGTATTGAAATTATTTAAAGTTATAGTATTTAATTTTTGTTTATCCATGAATAATGATAAATCGAGAAGCCCAACCATTTAACATATACTCTATCACCATTTGATTTCAATACTTTTTCTACAAGATATGTGTTCGGAAAACGAGTACGTAGAAGCTCTTCCTTGTAGAATCCACCTTTGATTGGGTTACCTTGGTAGTCTTCTAGAAGACACGTTACTGGGTTTGTGTTTTGGATAGCTCTTATTTTAAATATTTCTGTTGTCCAATTGGGTGTATATCCTTTTTCAAAAATGTATTTATATTTGCTTACAGACATAATTTCCCACATGAAGTTTGGAATGTATGTATATTTTAAGGCGATTATATACGGTATTCATCAATATTTTTTCGTTCGAAACACTCACATCGCTTGGAGTCATTTTGATTGTTCTGTGCACTTTGCTGTTATAAGTTTCCACCAACTTTTTATAGTTATTATACCAACGGTAGTTGCCGTTGAAGCTAAATTCTTTTCAACAATTCAACAATTGAAGCCTTCATTACGCTGTATGTTGAGTAGTGATTGATTAACAGAGCCTAAAATTCGACAGCAGTACTCCGATAAAGAAATTTAAGGAAGACAATGTTGAAACCCCTATTGTAAAAACATTTAAGAAAGATCATTGGAATTCTGAAGATGAAACAAATGAGAATGATTTCTTTTCTCAATCAGATGAAAATGAATCGGACGTTATCGATTTATCATTACCTCATAACGTAAAAAAACTTGATACAACATATGGTCCACATAAAGATGAGAAAGGTGACTGGAAATTCGCCAACAGCAACCTTCGATTAAACGAAAACAAAATTATTATCGGAAATAATTCGTGGGCTTATACACCAGGTTTATTTGAACTTATTTTTCATAAAATCCCTAAGAAATATGACAAATTCGAACTTGATATCTAAAAAAGAATTCTAATGAATACTAATGCCCATAAAAGAAATTATGACGCAAACGACCAAATTAAAGGAAACAAAAGCTATAAGTATAAAAAATTATAAAAAGACTCTTTGAAGCTACTCACACGGGTAAAGGTTTAATGACTGTTAATCGTGAAAAGTCCAACTATATATACTGGGATGACCCCAACGAGTTAGTGGAACGTCTAAAACTTTCATAATAATGAAATAGTATCCATTAATCGCAACATGAGCGTTGACAAGTTCGGTCACTTTTCTAATAATAGTTCTTTTATATTAAGGAGCAATGTTACTGAAGTATTTGGAATTACTATGGATTGGAATAATAACATCGCACCGCCATCAGCAGAAACAGATGCAGTCAACAAAGCTTACTTACAAACACATATCTACGATTCATAAGAAATATTAAGAAGTGAATTTAATAAGAAAATAAATAATGTCAGAGAAGAAATAGCAAACTTGAATAAGAATCTTAAAGATATTATAACGATATACATCCAACGATTAAGAATTTATTTATTGTTTACATCATCAAAAATGAAAGAAGATCAATAGTAAACGAACTGCAAGCCCAAGCAATTGATGACTTATGGCAAGCTGACTTTGTTGAAATGGGAAATTACTCAAAGCTAAATAGAGGATATAAATATATGTTAACAGTTATTGACACTTTTTCAAAATTTGCTTGGGTTGAAGCAACTAAATCAAAAAATGCCACTGATGTAACTGCTGCATTTCAAAGAATATTAAACTTAGGGCGTATACCCAACAATTTACAAACTGATGATGGAAAAGAATTTTTTAATAAACAATTTGAACAACTTATGAAAACACATTCAATCAATCACTACTCAACATACAGCGTTATGAAGGCTTCAATTGTTGAACGTTTTAACAGAACGTTAAAGGGTATGATGTGGAAAGAATTTAGCTTCAACGGCAACTACCGTTGGTATAATAACTATAAAAAGTTGGTGGAAACTTATAACAGCAAAGTGCACAGAACAATCAAAATGACTCCAAGCGATGTGAGTATTTCGAACGAAAAAAATTTGCTGAAAACCGTATATAATCGCCTAAAAATATACATACCTTGGGAGATAAGTAAATATAAACACATTTTTGAAAAGGATATACACCCAATTGGACAACAGAAATATTTAAAATAAGAGCTATCCAAAACACAAACCCAGTAACGTGTCTTCTAGAAGACTATCAAGGCAACCCAATCAAAGGTGGATTCTACAAGGAAGAGCTTCTACGTACTCGTTTTCCGAACACATACCTTGTAGAAAAAGTATTGAAATCAAATGGTGATAGAGTATATGTTAAATGGTTGGGCTTCTCGATTTATCATTATTTATGGATAAACAAAAATTAAATACTATAACTTTAAATAATTTCAATACAAATGAATTAAACAACTAAAAAAAACATTTATTTTCATTTATTATTTAACTTTCATAATGTCAGTAACATTAGCTTTGAGCGGAAGATCTTCTATATTAACTGCTAATTATTTTCCCCCTATTGAATTGTCTGGGGAATATGAAGCATGTATGGTAGATTTTCATTCATACAGCTTAATTCCAAACATTGATTATGATAATAATTTATTTCATATTGGTGATACCGATAGGTTCCTACGAGCTAACTGACATAGTGAAAACTATAAAGACAGCATATAAAAAGCAAAACGAAAACAAAACAATAGAGATAAAAGAAAATAAAAACATAGCAAATTGAAATATTTTCCTCACATGGCGCAATCAATTTTAATAAAGATCGTTCTATAGGATCTCTGTTTGGATTTGGTGAAAGAATACTTATATCGAATACAAGATATATTTCTTATCTTTCCGTCAACATTTTAAGGGTAAATGCCATACAAATACAGTGTAATATAACAACTGGAGCTTATATGAAAAATTTAACGGCATACACCATTCATCAATTCGTAATTAACGTTTCTCCAGGATATAAATTGGACGAAACACCTTGAAATCTCATTTATTTGCCAGTAAACCTCAAAGAAATAAGTAATCTAAAAGTTTAGATTGTTGATCAAGAATCACGATTAATTAATTTTCGCGGGGAATAAATTACACTTCGACTTCATCTTAGACCCAATATCAAAATTATTATTGATAACATATAAACTAATAAAAAGAAAGACTTAAACATTCCCATTCAAGCAGTTAAACCTAAAAGACTACAGTTAACAAAAGAAAACCGAAAAATGTTGAAGTCTTTAAACATACATTTAAAAAATATAGTGTCTAAACTACTTGACGTCACTGATGAACCCCTTTCGGACGAAAGCATAATTAAAAAGGAATACCATAGCAATATTCCATATATACAATCGTTTAAGCATAATGATGAAATTAGATTTACATTTCAAAATCAAGACTTAAATGTTCTACCGAGTAAAAGTTATCTGTATATTGAAGGAAATGTAACGCTATCAGGTGGTGACAAATCTTCAAATGTCCGACTACGAAACAACTGTGTAGCGCACATGTTTGATGAAATACGCTATTTTAATTTAGGAATATCAAGCACAATAAAAAATGTTGTATCTCTAAACGAATTTGAAAGCAATATGATGAAGAATGCTGGATGGAATGTTGGTGACGATTTATCGGTGGAGTCATTTAACTTTTATATTCCCCTTAAGTTATTGTTGGGGTTCGCTGAAGTATTTAAAAAGGTTATTTTAAACTGCAAGCACGATCTTATTATACTACGAAGCTCAAGTGATACCAATGCTTGTTATTCAACTGAAAAGACTGAAAATTTAAAATTAGCTATAACAAATTTAACATGGAGAATCCCTCACATTCATCTATCCGATTCCACAAAACTAAAAATGATGAAAATAATATGGGATGGAACATCTTTACCTCTGGCATTTAGGAGCTGGGATTGTCATTTTAATCCAACCTTTGCAGGCGCAACAAAGTGTAATTGGATGTAAAATTATCGGCTAATAGAGAAAGACCACGTTTAATTCTGATTGCATTTGAAAATAATTAAAAATGTATTCACTGTAATCTTACATATATAAAAGTATATGTTGAGAATTTGCTCGAATAATAAAGAAATGCCTATTCGAGACTTTTAAAAGAAGAAAAGAATTTAATTATAATTATAATTTAATTATAATATTAAATTATAATTTAATAAATGTTTGCACAGATTTTATTAAATATAATTATGTATATATACATTTGTATGTATACATTTGTAAAGACACAAGTCGCTGTAAAAGAATTTTATGATTAGCGATACTTAAATGTTGAGATGTTTATTCGTCTGCAGTCCAAACCAAAGAGAAAGAAAAGGTTCAAACAAGAATACCACAACCCAATATTATTCAGCTGGAATACACAAATTGAGTGTGAATATTCTTGTTGGAATTATAAATCCGCTACTTCTCTGTGGAAAATAAGCAAAAACACCCAGGCCTCCATATCACGCTACAAAAGTCACTGCAGTAAAGCAGTAGTGTAAATGCTAACAATAGTAACGCAAACCGAGACACCTGTGTGGTTAGGCTGCGATGTAAGTACTGCGTGTGTAAGTATGTATGTCATTCGATTTGTTTGGTCTCTCTAGTTCCAATGTTGTTTAGATTAATATATGCACATAAGTATCAATGAGAGAGATTTGACCAAAGAAACAGATGGAGCAGCAAACATCATAGAAATATTCTTAATTACGGTGCAGAAAATGTTAATATGTACAATATAGAAATAGGTTAAAGTAATTGTAGTTACACGAAAATAAGAAGCAGTATTTTTAAACTAAAATTTAGTAGAAAAATGATGATAGTTGAGGGATTAATTATTTCCGTCACCCCTTAAGAACGAATGTTCTTAGATGTGGCGGACAAGATCAAGGACGGCCTTTGGTTGGGAGTATTTTAGTCGAGCGCTAGCTCCGCTATGCTCCGACTCACAGCGTGTGGCAGTAGGCTCCGTCCAGATGCTTAAGAATAAGTTGATGAATAGGTGGTTGAAGTTTGTAATGATTGTAATGGTGATGGATATTAACGTTGTTGATTGTTGGATGATTCATGATGATATGGATAGTTCAGCATTTCAAGTGTTGTTTGGAGGTATATTTTCTGGAAGAAAACATATTTTAGATATGGGTCTTTTAAAAATTTTATTTTTTGTTAAAACTGATACCACCCTTATTCGTCCATCTGATCCGGGATGTACATCTTTGATTCGACCCAGCAGCCACTGTCCAGAACCGCACCGTTCGTCGACTATAAGAACCAAGTCATCAATTTTCGCCTTTTCGTCATCTTTAAGCCATTTAGGGCAAGCTTGGATGCGGTCGAGATATTCGTTATGCCACCTTTTCCAGAAATGCTGCTTCAGTTTTTCTACACATTTCCACCGGGTGAGCCGATTCGGGGTTTGGTCCAACAAAGTTTCCTCTTGTATGCAATTGGTATGTTCACCTATGAGAAAATGTGCTGGAGTAAGGGCATCAAAGTCTGAGGGATCTGATGACAGTGGGCATAAAGCACGTGAGTTTAAGCAACTTTCAATTTGGCACAACAATATTGATAGCTCCTCAAAACTGAGAAGCCTGTCATTTACTACACGTTTTAAATGAAATTTAACAGATTTCACACCTGCTTCACACAGGCCGCCGATTACCACATAAATTCAGACAATGTCTTAATTCCTCTGGCTGCGATTTTTGGCTTTTATTGTGGAGAACTTGAAGTTCTTTAGAAGCACCTACAAAGTTCGTACCACAATCTGAGTACAGGTCGGTGCATGCTCCTCTTCGAGACACGAAACGCCTAAAGGCAGCTAGAAATGCCGTCGAAGTGAGGTCTGAAACTGCTTCTAGATGTAAAGCTTTAGAGACCATGCATACAAATATACATATATAGCCTTCGGATACAACAGTTGATCTGAGAGTTGATATTTTTAATCTACTCCACTGTGTTTGAATGGTCGTGTGGAGTTTAAACGCACATATGGCAGGTTTCCCATTATCTGCTGTAAAGCTTTCGCCGAATATCTGAAGCATTACATACACTTGTGAATGATGGATTTTGCCAGCTGGTTTTCAGATATAACCCAGAATTTCCGATTTACGAATGAAATTCTTAATGTGACTCCACCATGTAACGTCCTTTCATGGGAATCTGTAATTATTAGTGTAGAAAGTGGATTATGTTTTGATAAAATAATTGGGTGCTTTACATTGAAAGCAAGTGTAGAGTTTTATAAGCGACCGCCAACTCGAATTATACTATCGTTATCCATAAATGGCATTTATTTAAATAAAGGGCTGTGCTTAATGACTCGATTTGTCGAAAGCGCTTTTCTTTCATCAGAAAAGTCTATAAACTGAGATACTTTTACCAAGCAATGAAGCGTGATATTTGTTTCAGTTGTTGTCAGTTGTTATAAACGAAACGAAGGCACCAAGACGTCACGCGAAGTAATGTTTGGAGCTTAGAATATTTTGACATAATTTCTGGATATATTTTTTTAGTTAAGGTGTGAATCGAAATTTTGGTTTTCCTTTCTTCTTCAGTAGTTACCAAATATGAAGAGAAATTTTGGGCCATACTACCAAGTTTCATTGTTCACCAAATCTTGAGCAAGTATACCCCTAGAAGCACAGTCTGCGGGATTTAATGAGGATGGAACATACTGCCCTTGAAGGCTATTGCTGAGCCTTTGTATATCCGCAACCCTATTTGCAACATAGACAGTCCAGCTTGAAGGAGGCTTTTGAATCCAACTTAAGACTGTGGAACTGTCACTCCAATAATGAGTAGTTTTAATGTTTAGGTCTTTTAGTGACTCCTGTACACTTTGTGCCAATTGTACCAAGAGTTTTGCAGCACAAAGTTCCAATCGTGGTATAGAAACCATTTTGATTGGAGAAACTTAGGATTCAGCTTGCAGAATCTTTGCATACACAACAGCAGCGTATGCCACAGTAGATGCATCACAAAAGCAGTGTAGATCAACTTGCGATTCGCGGGTCCATTTGAACCATCTAGGTATTTTTAAGTTGACCAGGTGTCGTAACGACGATCTGTGTTTCAGCCAGTCTCTTTCAATGTAACTTGGGATTTTTGTGTCCCAATCAATCCAATGATATTTCTTACCTTATGATGAAGCAAAATAATCATAAAATTATGACAAAATGTGAAGAATGGCGAAACATTACACGTATTGGAATATTTTTAACTACTTTTATATGTTGGAACAACATACCGCAAAAGCAAATTGTATACTTTTATAATAATCATTATATTCCCACTTGTGTCACTTTAAATAAGACGTATATTCAAGTTAACGATATCAAAGGATTTTATGAGAAGGATGTTGAAGTAGATTTAACGAGATTATGTTTTGAGCTATGTCAAAAAATTAAAAAAACTATTGAATATGATATTAAAATTTATAAGCTAAACTTGAGAATAAAAAATAAAACCTGAAATACTATTGAATATTAAACTTGTGTTTATTTATTATATAATACATAGAAATTTTAAACATAAATGTCCACAATTAAATGATTTAAAATTTGGCTCCCTCTTATATTATCACCTAAATATAGTAAAATTTCGAGAGGCGGCTGAAGGTTTCCAAAACTATCATAGTACTCAATATTGTTGTTATTTTTGTTGTATGCTACCCAATGTGTACCATAACCGCTATTTGAGTCCAAATTAACTATTCCGCATCCTCTGTGTCTAGGTGTTTTCGGAAGTTTGTCCCTCATATAGACTCCTCTAAAATATGGTAAATGTTTTTTTTCCAAATTATCTTATATCGATGTCAGTCAGAGGCTTGTTGGGTAGTTGCTTTATTAGTTTTTTGATGATTTCTTGTTGCATGTGATTCTCATTCCCGTTTTGTATGGTTTAAGATAAAGTCCTTTTCCCATGGCTATCCCTTCCATTCGCTTGTTGTGTCGCACATTTTCTTCAAATTGTTGTTTTGCATTTTAGCGGTCCTAATTGCTTTTGCGGTGGAAGATGCACCCGAAGTTAAAGCTCCCAATGCATAATAGGTATAAGAGGTAGAAATCCACCAACTTTCGGCACACGAATTACTCTAGGTATACTGACTTGAGATTTTCTACATTTAAACGATTTTCTAGTCACCATTTGAGCAAGGAAAATGGCACTGTTGATATCATGTGGTTTTTCTTTCGTTAGGACAACAGTTGCACTTTTAACTGCAGCATTAAATATATTTGTTCGACATGTTGTTTTAGGTTTCTCTTCTCTATTCCCATATCAAGTTTTACTTTAGTCTTCATAGCGTTTTTAACTAAAAATGCGTTTATCTTTGCTCCAATTCGACTATCTTTAGCCTTTAATCTTTCCCAAGCTCTTTCCGTTATTTTTTGTCAGCTTGATGTCGTTTGTTTATATCTTTGTTTTGTGTATATGCAATATCATGAGCTTTACATGCCTCATCCAAAATGTCCTAACTTTGTTCCGGGACCGAAAAATTGATATCCAGGTAAATGTAATTCAAAAGGTAAATTCTGAATTACATTATTGATTAACCCACTCCCTTGAACTACACTTTTGTTATAAGCAACCTTTTTATGATAGACAATCATTTTATATCTTTTCTGAAATGATTCGACCTAGATTGAAATGATATAGTTATAATGATATAAAAATAATATAATCAGTAGCTAAAATGCGTCTCATAAAGCATGATACGAATATTAACTTGAGAAATTTAGATTTCACGCACCAAAATACGCTTAAAACAAAGCACAATTCCCTTTTACCTAATTCCATTAGAGCTCTCATTTTGGGCCCTGTTAATTGTGGAAAGACAAATGTTATGCTTTGTCTTATTAAAAGTCCGAACGGATTGAAATTTAAAAATAATATCTATACTCAAAGTCATTATATCAACCGAAATATGAGTATCTTAAACAGCTTGTTGCACCTATAAAAGGAATGGGATATTATACATATAAAAATGGAGATGTTATTGAACCTGAACATGCCAACCATAATTCAATATATTTGATGCTATTGCATGCGAAAAACAAAACAATATAAGATTATACTTTTGTATGGGTCGACATCGCGATATAGATTCATTCTATTTGTGTCAAACATATACTCATATTGAATAACTATAAATACATTTTTGTTTTCGGCAAAGCAAAGAAAGAATTTCTTCTCAAATATACCAAAACAACTATTATAAAACTGGAAAACAGAATCAACTTTAAGAATTTACCAAACTATTAAACTTCTTGCATTCTTCATAATGATATGAGATTTAAATGTTCTCTCAACAATTTATATAAGTTATTTGTTTTTATTGAGAAAAATTGTCATCAAATAGAAAACTTTATGCTCGATGAAATAGAATACTTAATATAAAAATAAAAATTATTTTCTTTTTTCACATATGTATCAAGTAATTATATTTATTGAATCATGTAATTATTTATTTTTTTACAAATGTATAAAGTAAGTCTAAAAATTATTAAACTTTGATGCATTTCCTTAGTAGGTTGCGTAGCATTATTATATATATGTATATATATATATATATATATATATATATATATATATATATATATATATATATATATATATATATATATATATATATATATATATATATATATATATATATATATATATATATATATATATATATATATATATATATATATATATATATATATATATATATATATATATATATATATATATATATATATATATATATATATATATATATATATTTATATATATAAAAATATATATAAATATATACATATATATATATATATATATGCTACGTAACCTACTAATTTTTAAGCTAAAATTGAGAATAAAATATAAAACCTGAAATTATATTGAATATTAAACTTGTGTTTATTTATTAAATATTACATAGAAATTTTAAACATAAATGTCCACAATGAAATGATTTAATATTTTGCTCCCTCTTATATTATCACCTAAATATAGTAAAATTTCGAGAGGCGGCTGAAGGTTTCTAAAACTATCATAGTACTTAATATTGTTGTTATTTTTGTTGTATGCTACCCAATGTGTACCATAACCGCTATTTGAGTCCAAATTAACTATTCCGCATTCTCTGCGTCTAGGTGTTTTCGGAAGTTTGTCCCTCATATAGACTCCTCTAATATATGGTAAATGTTTTTTTTCCAAATTATCTTATATCGATGTCAGTCAGAGGCTTTTTGGGTAGCTGCTTTATTAGTTTTTTGATGATTTCTTGTTGCATGTGATTTCCATTCCCTTTTTGTATGGTTTAAGATAAAGTCCTTTTCCCATGGCTATCCCCTCCATTCGGTTGTTGTGTCGCACATTTTCTTCAAATTGTTGTTTTGCATTTTAGCGGTCTTAATTGCTTTTGCGGTGGAAGATGCACCCGAAGTTAAAGCTCCCAATGCACCAATAGCTGACGTAATAGGTATAAGAGGTAGAAATCGACCAACTTTTGGCACACGAATTACTCTAGGTATACTGACTTGAGATTTTCTACATTTAAACGATTTTCCACTCACCATTTGAGCAAGGCAAATGGCACTGTTAATATCATGTGGTTTTTCTTTCTTTAGGACAACAGTTGCACTTTTAACTGCAGTATTAAATATATTTTTTCGACATTTTGTTTTAGGTTTCTCTTCTCTATTCCCATACCAAGTTTTACTTTAGCCTTCATAGCGTTTTTAACTAAAAATGCGTTTATCTTTGCTCCAATTCGACTATATTTAGCCTTTAATCTTTCCCAAGCTCTTTCCGTTAGTTCTGTGTCAGCTTGATGTCGTTTGTTTATTTCTTTGTTTTGTATATATGCAATATCATGAGCTTTACATGCCTCGTCCAAAATATGTATACCCTTATCACCTCTTTCAAGTCTTTTTTCTAACTTTGTTCCGGGACCGCAAAATTGATATCCAGGTAAATGTAATTCAAAAGGTAAATTCTGAATTACATTATTGATTAACCCACTCCCTTGAACTACATTTTTGTTATTAGCAACCTTTTTATGATAGACAATCATTTTATATCTTTTCTGAAATGATTCGACATAGATTGAAATGATATAGTAATAATGATATAAAAATAATATAATCAGTAGTTAAAATGCGTCTCATAAAGCATGATACGATTATTAACTTGAGAAATTTAGATTTCACGCATCAAAATACGCTTAAAACAAAGCACAATTGAAGGGGTCAGAAGCAAAGGGGTGCAAGTGACAAACTGACAAAAATTGAGTTAAGTATGTATTTTTTTTTCTTGACACCATCTCTGACTACTAGCATGAGATGAGATCAATTTTTACTACCAGTGGTGATATATATCGGAACAAATATATACTACTAAATAGTTTGACGAAATAAGTGAGAAGCAAAGGGATGCAACTGCAATTACACCTGTTTGCCGCCAACTTAAATCGAATGCGGGATCAGCTGATAATAACAACCAGTTTGTTTTATTTGTGTTCATTATCATTCTGCGTTGAGGAGCTTTTGCTGTTTTTGTTTTGTGATTACCTATTTCTTTAACTATATTCATCTAGAAGTTTCTTCTAAAACATTTGTAATAAATTATTATGGAGGAGGATCATGCTGATTTTGTTCTGAATAATGGTAAGTATTCAATATTGAATTTAATTAATATAAACTAGTGGTGAAGCTATAGTAGTTGTACTGACTCTCTAAGGGCAACGTTTTTTTAATTGCGTTATTAATGTATTATTCTTCATACATATTAATAAAATAATATTGCTAATATATTCATTGATAAAAGTGTATTTTTTGTAGAAGTTTGGAGTGACAATATCTTTCATAACCCTGATTTTGCTTTGCTTGAACCACCTATAAGCACAGCAGAAGATGTGGAGGAATTGGTAAACAATATAAATAAAACAAGAAAACGAGTAAGAAATCAGGCTAGCTGGAAAAGGAATTTACGAAAACGATTAAGAAATTCTGGACAAGGATATATCAACCAAAATGGTGGTGAGATGAAAGGCAAGGCAGTTGAAGTTCTGCGGGATCATTGCAGGTACGAATGTACTACTTTTACTGAAGAAGAGAGACAACAATTGTTTTCCAAATACTGGGAGCTGGGATCGTGGGACCTGCAAACTGCATTTCTTACCTCATGTATGGAAGTATTCCAACCTAAAAGGCGTTCTGTAACTGCAATTTCCAACAAGTCTCTTAGTGTTTGTCTCAAGTTAAAAGGTAAAAGAATTTGCAAAAATATTTTATTGAAAACATTAAACATTAGCACAAAAAGGTATGATAATGTTGTAAAGAAGCGCCATGAGACAGGGATTTCCCCAACGGATAAGCGGGGAAAACACGAACCTTCAAATAAAATATGTGATGAAAAAAAGGAACTTGTTAAGGAACATATCCGATCTATCCCAAGATACACTAGCCACTACTCTCGTATGCAAAATCCAAACACTAGATACCTGTCACCGAAACTAAACATTACTAAGCTATATGAGTTGTATGTTCAATTTTGCAATGAAAAGGGGGTAGAGCCAGTTAAAGACAGTTATTACCGTCACATTTTTAACACAATGTTTAATTTAAGATTTAAGAAACCACATACTGACACTTGCACCAAATGTGATGTTTTGCAAACTAAAATAGACCATGGTGATCCAAACAATGCAGACAATTATAAAAGGACGAAAGAATTGCATTTGAGAAAGGCGGAAAAAGCAATGCAATCTTGAGATGAAGCAAAAAAGTTAGCGTCAAATGACTCTTCTGTTCGAGCAATTTGTTTTGATCTTGAAAAAACTCTCCCGACACCATTTCTTACTTGCGGTACGGCATTTTACATGAGACAACTTTGGACGTACAACTTAGGAATCCATGACCTTGCTTCTGGCCAAGCTTCCATGTTTATGTGACATGAGGGGGAAGCAAATCGAGGATCCCAAGAAATTGGATCATGCCTATTGAAATATGTTCAGCAACTTCCTTCACATGTTAAGCACTTAGTCGCGTTCAGCGACAACTGTGGTGGTCAAAATAAAAACCAAAACATTGTAAAATACTGGATGTACATTGTTGCCAAAACAGATATTCAAACTATCGATCACAAATTTTTTATTTCCGGCCACTCATACATGGAATGTGACCGAGATTTCGGGGCAATTGAGAAATCTAAAAAAAAAAATTAGAATTTGTTTTTGTCCCCACAGATTGGGTAAATGTAGTTTCTAAAACCAGTAAAAAGTTTACTGTAAATCGAATGGGAAAAGAAGATTTCTTTTCCATTAAAAATGTGGCTCAGAATCTGAGAGCAGAAGTCAAGGGTATTATGAAAATGCAGTGGCTCCGATTTAAAAAAGAGTCCCCTACAGTGCTCTATTTTAAAAACACACTCAATGAAGATATTGAGTTTGAAACTTTGGATTTAAAAATTAAGCATCGTGGGAAGCCCCCATGCTTGGCCAATGTTGAGCTTGATTGGGGTGCAAGTGCACTTATTTATAAAAATTACCTACGGCACGGAAACAAAACGTTGCTTTATAAATACTAACCCCACCATAAAACAATTGCAGATATAGGGGATCCAAAAATGCTAGTTACGAACGGTACAAGTATTACCGGAATTTGCAATTGAATTTTTACTTTGAAGGTGAATATCTCGAAATGAACTTTTTGTCACTTGCACCCCTTTGCTTCTGACCCCTTCAATTCCCTTTTACCTAATTCCATAAGAGCTCTCATTGTGGGCCCTGTTAATTGTGGAAAGACAAATGTTATGCTTTGTCTTATTAAAAATCCGAACGGATTGAAATTTAAAAATATTTATCTATACTCAAAGTCGTAATATCAACCGAAATATGAGTATCTTTAACAGCTTGTTGCACCTATAAAATGAATGGGATATTATACATATACAAATGGAGAAGATGTTATTGAACCTGAACATGCCAACCATAATTCAATATATTTGATGATATTGCATGCACACAACAAAACAATATAAGGTTATACTTTTGTATGGGTCGACATCGCGATATAGATTCATTCTATTAATGTCAAACATATACTCATATTGAATAACTTTAATTACATTTTTGTTTTCGGCAAAGCAAAGAAAGAATTTCTTCTCAAATATACCAAAACAACTATTATAAACCTGGAAAACAGAATCAACTTTAAGAATTTACCAAACTATTAAACTTCTTGCATTCTTCATAATGATATGAGATTTAAATGTTCTCTCAACAATTTATATAAGTTATTTGTTTTTATTGAGAAAAATTGTCATCAAATAGAAAACTTTATGCTCGATGAAATAGAATACTTAATATAAAGAGATGATAAGGGTATAACTATTTTGGATGAGGCATGTAAAGCTCATGATATTGCATATACACAAAACAAAGATATAAACAAACGACATCAAGCTGGCACAGAACTTACGGAAAGAGCTTGGGAAAGATTAAAGGCTAATGTTTGAGCAAGGGCTTTTGTTTTTGTTGTCACTGGTTCTTTTTCTTCTGTTTCTCTGTTTAGTTTCTATTTTTTGTTTAGTTAAAGTGTGCTATTTTTTTGTGCTTATTTTAATTCAATGTGTTTTATTTTGTTTACTTAAATGTAAGTATATATGTACAATGTGTGTTTTATTTAATGTTGAAAATTCAATGTTTAATTTCGCAATATTGCTTTATGTTCACAGTGTTTTTTTGTATAATAATTGTTTGTAAAAGTTCACAAAATTAGTTTGTAATTAGTATTTCAATGTTCTATTTTCACAATGTTATATGTTGTTTGTTATTAAAACGATTTTACTTCACTTTGTCACGGGGGGAAAGAAATCAAACGCACGATTCAAGTTAAAGTTTACAATTAAACTAATCTTCGCTTTGTGTGAGCCTATGAGCCGTTTTAGAACACACGCATAGGCTCGCCACAAAGCGACATCAACAATAACAGAACAAAAGGACAAGGGAGAATGTGCGAAAATATGAAAAATGGGCTTGTGTACACAACGGTGTCAATGTACTTGACTTTATTATTCATTTCGTTTATGCACACAAGCCATCGCACATTCTCGATAGAAACAGTGCTGCTACAAATTGTAGCACTGTTTCAACATTCTGCCCCCCATGACTCGGTGATTACATACAAAACTAAATACACTTATCAATTAAAAGGATTTCGGGCTGGACCAGTAAAAATATAGCCCAGATGTGTTTTGTAGGCTTGGACTCTGCCAAGCCCTGTGGTGATGGCTCCCTCTTGTAGGATCACGGGGTAAACGTCTGCGCCGAATTCCAAGTCTATGGGAGTGTTGCTTCTAGGGTCTATATCGGCACAGAGAGAAGTTTGATGTCGGGTCCTCAATAAGTGGGTCGCAGTATGGTTGTCGAGGCAATTCGTCGGTGATAAGCGCCTTCACCTTCAGCACCCATGTGCTCCGCATTTGCCGTGCCATCACCTTGAAGGAGGCAAACCGCTGATTTTGAAAGCGGAAGGACGGCAGGTTGAGGCGCCTATATGTTGCTGTTGCGATTCGAGACACCGTCGACGAAGAGTTGAGAATACCCCTCACTGAAGCCCAAGAGTCGAAATCATCTTCTGCCACACGAACCGTCACCGTTGGCACAAATACAACGGACCTTTGGACGACTGGCTCAGAGGCAGTGGCATCAAATATCGACCGTGTCAGCTGTGGGGCGCCGTGCAAAGACGTGTGGTGACGGTGGTCGCATCTCCGACAGCTCTCCAGTACCGGGCAATCAGGCGCTAAGTGGCTCCGAGCCAGGCAATTGCGGCAGTACCCCCGTCGGTCAACCGCTTCGTACCGTGTCTTCGGCGAAATCTCTCGGAAACGCCGACAAGACTTCAAGGCGTGGTCCTCTTGACAAAGACCACAGGAGTACTGCCAGCCGCCTGAGCGCTCGCGTCGGCTTCGGTGACGATCTAGGCGGTCATCAGAGCGTTCACGTCTTGGTAGGTTGCGTAGCATATATATATATATATATATATATATATATATATATATATATATATATATATATATATATATATATATATATATATATATATATATATATATATATATATATATATATATATATATATATATATATATATATATATATATATATATATATATATATATATATATATATATATATATATATATATATATATGCTACGCAACCTACTAAGGAAATGCATCAAAGTTTAATAATTTTTAGACTTACTTTATACATTTGTAAAAAAATTAATAATTACATGATACAATAAATATAATTACATGATACATATATGAAAAAAAAAATAATTTTTATTTTTATATTAAGTATTCTATTTCATCGAGCATAAAGTTTTCTATTTGATGACAATATTTCTCAATAAAAACAAATAACTTATATAAATTGTTGAGAGAACATTTAAATCTCATATCATTATGAAGAATGCAAGAAGTTTAATAGTTTGGTAAATTCTTAAAGTTGATTCTCTTTTCCAGGTTTATAATAGTTGTTTTGGTATATTTGAGAAGAAATTCTTTCTTTGCTTTGCCGAAAACAAAAATGCCAGCCGCCTGGGCGCTCGCGTCGGCTTCGGTGACGATCTAGGCGGTCATCATATATATATATATATATATATATATATATATATATATATATATATATATATATATATATATATATATATATATATATATATATATATATATATATATATATATATATATATATATATATATATATATATATATATATATATATATATATATATATATATATATATATATATATATATATATATATATATATATATATATATATATATATATATGCTACGCAACCTACTAAGGAAATGCATCAAAGTTTAATAATTTTTAGACTTACTTTATACATTTGTACAAAAATTAATAATTACATGATACAATAAATATAATTACATGATACATATATGAAAAAAAAAAATAATTTTTATTTTTATATTAAGTATTCTATTTCATCGAGCATAAAGTTTTCTATTTGATGACAATATTTCTCAATAAAAACAAATAACTTATATAAATTGTTGAGAGAACATTTAAATCTCATATCATTATGAAGAATGCAAGAAGTTTAATAGTTTGGTAAATTCTTAAAGTTGATTCTCTTTTCCAGGTTTATAATAGTTGTTTTGGTATATTTGAGAAGAAATTCTTTCTTTGCTTTGCCGAAAACAAAAATGTATTTATAGTTATTCAATATGAGTATATGTTTAACATAAATAGAATGAATCTATATCGCGATGTCGACCCATACAAAAGTATAATCTTATATTGTTTTGTTATTCGCATGCAATATCATCAAATATATTGAATTATGGTTGGCATGTTCAGGTTCAGTAACATCTTCTCCATTTGTATATGTATAATATCCCATTCCTTTTATAGGTGCAACAAGCTATTTAAGATACTCATATTTCGGTTTATATAACGACTTTGAGTATAGATAAATATTTTTTAAATTTCAATCCGTTCGGACTTTTAATAAGACAAAGCATAACATTTGTCTTTCCACAATTAACAGGGCCCACAATGAGAGCTCTTATGGAATTAGGTAAAAGGGAATTGTGCTTTGTTTGAAGCGTATTTTGATGCGTGAAATCTAAATTTCTCAAGCTAATATTCGTATCGTGCTTTATGAGAAGCTCATGATTTTGCATATACACAAAACAAAGATATAAACAAACGACATCAAGCTGACAAAGAACTAACGGAAAGAGCTTGGGAAAGATTAAAGACTAAAGATAGTCGAATTGGAGCAAAGATAAACGCATTTTTAGTTAAAAACGCTATGAAGACTAAAGTAAAACTTGATATGGGAATAGAGAAGAGAAACCTAAAACAACATGTCGAACAAATATATTTAATGCTGCAGTTAAAAGTGCAACTGTTGTCCTAACGAAAGAAAAACCACATGATATCAACAGTGCCATTTTCCTTGCTCAAATGGTGACTAGAAAATCGTTTAAATGTAGAAAATCTCAAGTCAGTATACCTAGAGTAATTCGTGTGCCGAAAGTTGGTGGATTTCTACCTCTTATACCTATTATGCATTGGGAGCTTTAACTTCGGGTGCATCTTCCACCGCAATAGCAATTAGGACCGCTAAAATGCAAAACAACAATTTGAAGAAAATGTGCGACACAACAAGCGAATGGAAGGGATAGCCATGGGAAAAGGACTTTATCTTAAACCATACAAAACGGGAATGAGAATCACATGCAACAAGAAATCATCAAAAAACTAATAAAGCAACTACCCAACAAGCCTCTGACTGACATCGATATAAGATAATTTGGAAAAAAAACATTTACCATATTTTAGAGGAGTCTATATGAGGGACAAACTTCCGAAAACACCTAGACACAGAGGATGCGGAATAGTTAATTTGGACTCAAATAGCGGTTATGGTACACATTAGGTAGCATACAACAAAAATAACAACAATATTAAGTACTATGATAGTTTTGGAAACCTTCAGCCGCCTCTCGAAATTTTACTATATTTAGGTGATAATATAAGAGAGAGCAAAATGTTAAATCATTTAATTGTGGACATTTATGTTTAAAATTTCTATGTAATATTTAATAAATAAACACAAGTTTAATATTCAATAGTATTTCAGGTTTTATATTTTATTCTCAAGTTTAGCTTATAAATTTTAATATCATATTCAATAGTTTTTTTAATTTTTTGACATAGCTCAAAACATAATCTCGTTAAATCTACTTCAACATCCTTCTCATAAAATCCTTTGATATCGTTAACTTGAATATACGTCTTATTTAAAATGACACAAGTGGGAATATAATGATTATTATATAAGTATACAATTTTCTTTTGCGGTATGTTGTTCCACCATATAAAAGTAGTTAAAAATATTCCAATACGTGTAATGTTTCGCCATTCTTCACATTTTATCATAATTTTATGATTATTTTGCTTCATCATAAGGTAAGAAATATCATTCTTTTGTCGAAATCCAAACGAAATGTCTTCAATCGGTGGATCATTCAGCAAGTTGAAGGAATTGAAAAACTCGTATTGATCTTGTCGAATTTGAATGTAGTCCTTGTACATCATTAAATAGAGCCATATTTCACGTGAGGTTCCTATATAATTTTTCTTCTTATCTTGAAACCATATGAGAGGTTTAAATCTCAACGCTGTTGAAAATCCATACTGTACTTTCAATTTTAAATTTATAAAAGAAATTTAAATTTATTTATAAAATTGGCTCCATTTAAATTTGAATATATATATATATATATATATATATATATATATATATATATATATACTAAAAAGGGACGGAAGAAGAATGCTTACTGTCAAAATCTCTGCCGTCAGAGATGGGACTAAAATGGAAATAGTTGGTGCAACGCTTCCCCCACACATGATATCCAACTCCTTAATGTAAATGTCACTCCTATAGCCATGACAAAATTAGAAATCAACCAATGCGATTTCAGATCTCTTAACTTTAAACATTTTACGATAAAGTTTTATGAAGAACTGAAGTATACATTAAAGAAAGGATTCCCTTTATATAGCAAATAAATCTCCTGACAAACCATCAGTGCTTTTTTACTCTTCAAATTTAAATGGAGCCAACTTTTAAGAAGGAGGAGCAATATTATCAAAACCACGAAGTCGTCTTCGAATTTGAATATTTTATAAATTTAAAATTGAAAGTACAGTATGGATTTTCAACAGTGTTGAGATTCAAACCTCTCATATGGTTTCAAGATAAGAAGAAAAATTATATAGGAATCTCACGTGAAATATGGCTCTATTTAATGATGTACAAGGACTACATTCAAATTCGACTAGATCAATACGAGTTTTTCGATTCCTTCAACTTGCTGAATGATCCACCGATTGAAGACATTTCGTTTGGATTTCGACAAAAGAATGATATTTCTTACCTTATGATGAAGCGAAATAATCATAAAATTATGATAAAATGTGAAGAATGGCGAAACATTGCACGTATTGGAATATTTTTAACTACTTTTATATGTTGGAACAACATACCGCAAAAGCAAATTGTATACTCTTATAATAATCATTATATTCCCACTTGTGTCACTTTAAATAAGACGTATATGTATTCAAGTTAACGATATCAAAGTATTTTATGAGAAGGATGTTGAAGTAGATTTAACGAGATTATGTTTTGAGCTATGTCAAAAAATTAAAAAAACTATTTGTTTGAGCCTGTAAGCTTTTTTACAGGCGTATTTTAAAATCAAACGAAATTTGCAATTATTTTGCAATCAAAAACCTTCGATTTATTTGGTTGTTACTATGCAACTAACAGACAGAAATTACAAAAAATTCTTTCTAAGCATAAAAGAGAAGCGACGAAAACATCTTCATTATTAACATCATAAACTTTTATTGCCGTGTTGTAGTCAGTGTTGGCGGCGTAATACAGGTTGTGTTGTTGTAAATGTTATGAACTACATTTGAGTAGCAAAACGTAATAGAGATCGAAACACAAAGCGATATACATACATATATATGCATAGACGAAGAAGTTTTTTTTTTGCCTTTTGTTTTGTACTGCTGCTGGCACAGTGGTTTAAACGATCATCCTCCCCCCGTTGGAAGACTGCGACTTTCAACAAAATTATCTTCGATGGGAAGTACCGCCAGTTTAGCTACAGCTCGTCGATTTATACCAGTGACTGTTTTGACTAGCACAACTCTTACTATTTCATCATCACCAGGGATTGTATCCACAACGCGACCTAATTGCCATTTCAAAGGTGGAAGGTTTTCATCTTTGACTAGGACCATTGTGCCCTTAGAGAGGTTTGTGTCTAGTGATTGCCACTTTGAACGCTCCAGTAATAGAGTTAAGTATGAGCTGCTCCACTTCTTCCAAAATATTTGTTTCATATAACAGACTCTTTGCCATCTGCTTAAACGGCTGATGTTTAAATCTGTTAGATCAGGTTCTAAAATCGTTGTTATCGGTGCGCCAATTAAAAAATGCGATGGGGTCAGCACTTCGAGATCATCTGGATTCTCAGATATTGGACATAGTGGTCTAGAGTTCAGAATAGCCGATATTTGGTACACCAATGTCCGCAATCCGTCAAATGTTAATGATGATAAACCTGCAGTTCGATAAAAGTGGTATTTTGCAGCCTTGACTGCCGCCTCCCAAAGGCCTCCAAAATGCGGCGAACGAGGCGGTATGAATTTCCAATTAATTCCATCCTCCAAACATTGCTCCTGGATTTTCTGGATGTGAGGTTGATCGAAAAACAACTGACGTAGTTCTGCCAACTCATTTTTGGCCCCCACAAAATTCGTCGCATTATCTGACCAAATGGTTCTTGGCTTACCGCGTATAGATATAAAGCGTTTAAGCGACGATAAGAAGGATGCCGTTGACAAATCCTGTACCAACTCTAAATGTGTCGCCTTCGTCGAAAAACAGATAAAAATGCATACATAGCATTTGGTTGGTGACCGATTTCTTACCTCCGACTTATAATAGAAAGGCCCACAGAAGTCAATTCCGGTTGCGAAAAATGTTCGATTTGGCTGCACACGCTCGCCTGGCAAATTACCCGTTATGTGCTCTGCAATCTTAGGTTTAAGTCGAAAACATCTCACACATTTGCCAATGATTGCGCTTATTGCTTTCTACCTCCCATCGGCCAGTATTGTTGTCGAATATTAGCTAATAAGCACTGTGGACCGACATGCAGTAACCTTTGATGATAATGCAAAACGAGTGAAGTAGTAAATGGATGATTTCTCGGGAGAATTACTGGGTGCTGCGCTTCGAAGTTTAAAAATGAATTTTGTAAACGGCCACCTACTCTTATCAATCCCTCTGAATCCATAAAGGGTGTAAGAACGCATAATTTACTGGATGAGAGTATTTTTCCATTCTCCTTTCAGACTTTATATTCAGTAGCAAATTGTACGGATTGTATGTTACGTATCAGAATTTGAGTACCCAATTTCAACTCTTCTGGCTTTAACGCTCCGAAATATTTGGTACCTTTCTTAGTGTTCAAAAATCGATATACATAAGCAAAAATTCTTTGAACCTTACAAAAGGAATTAGCATATTTGGAATTTAATGACAAGTCGATAGAAGACGTGGTGATTAAAACCACTCGACGACGCTCTGGTAGATCTGTCAAAAAATTGACTGTCTTTGGCCAATAGTCTGGCGATTTATATAAAAAATCTGGTCCTTTTTTCCAAAGCCTTGAATTTAAAAGTTCGCTTGGGGTGGCTCCCCTTGAAATAATATCAGCTGGATTTAATAACGTGGGCAGATGGTGCCACTGCATATTTTTTGTCAATTTTTGTATATCACTTACTCTGTTGGCAACAAACATATTATAGTTGGAAGATTCTTCACGCAACCAAGACAAGACTACCATGGAGTCTGACCAGCAGTGACATTCATATTTATTGTCGAACGTGTCTGAGACTCCCTTGAAAAGCTCTCCCAATAGCAGTGCAGCAGATAACTCAAGTTTAGAAACGGTGAGAACTTTCAAAGGCGCTACTCTCGATTTAGAACACAGCAGATTGATTTCAACGCTTCCTCCTGATTCTGATCTCACATATACGCAGGCCCCATATGCTGAAAGACTGGCGTCACAAAATGCGTGGATTTGAACTGCTGATTCCGGTATAGAAACAAATCTGGGAAATGAAAATTTGTGAACTAGAGAGAATGTTGATATAAACTCCAGCCAACTCGAATACAAAGCTTGAGGGAGGCTTTCATCCCATTCTAATTTGCTCTTCCATAAGTTTTGCATGAAAATCTTTGCTTTGGTAATAACTGGGCCGATTAATCCCAATGGGTCATAGAAACGAGCGATTGATGACAAAACAGTTCGTTTAGAAATAGATTTTATATCCGCCACATGTGAAAACGTGAAAATAAATGTATCTGGTTTTGGATCCCAAACAAGGCCTAATTTTTTGTTATATCGGTGCCATCGTGGAATTTCAAAAGTTGTTCTCGATCAGTGGATGATACTCCATTTAAAACAGAAACATCATTTGAGCACCATTTTCCAATTTCAAAATTACCTCGTTTCAGCAGCTCGGTGACTTGTTTCCTGATTTCTATGACTTCCTCTATAGTATTACCACCGGAAATTAAATCATCCACATAGAAGTCCCGCTTGACAACCTTGGCCCCGATAGGAAATGATTTCTCTTCGTCCGAGGAAAGCCTATGCATCGCACGGATTGCGAGAAATGCAGCGGGCTTTGTTCCATAAGTTACAGTGTCTAACTTGTACATTTTAATGTTTTCATCGGGGCTATTTCTCCACAGTATGCATTGTAGATAAGCATCCGGGTATGCGACACGAACACACCGATACATTTTGCAGATGTCCCCACTGAGAGCTATTTTAAAACATCGAAATCGCAGTAATGTATCGAACAATTTTGGCTGGATGGTTGGTCCCGAGTGTAGGGTGTCATTAAGAGATAACCCTGTTGTTGTTTTTGCCCAACCATCAAATACTACCCTGAGCTTTGTTGTTGTGCTATCCGCTTTGTGGACACAATGGTGGGGAAGAAAATACGCTGTGATATTTTTAGGTATAGTTGTAATTAGAGACATATGCTCTAAGTTGGCATACTCTCTCATGAAAGATATGTACTGGTGTTTTATTTCAGGGTGCTTACCCAATTTGTTCTCGAGACTTATAAAGCGACGAAGAGCAACAGCGTACGAATCACCAAGCTTTCTACTGTTCAGTTTTTTCGGCAAACTAACCGAGTAGCCTCCAGTTTCAAGACGAATCGTATTAAGTCGAAAATCATGTTCACAGAACGCGTCATCTGATGATAGTTGTGGACTGTTTTGGAAATTTTGTTCTATATCCCAAAAACTCTTGACTATATCGACTAGGGCTTCACTCTCAGTTGTTGCAATATCTGCGCGTACGGTTGCCAACGAAGAAGATTTTGACAAACAAACATCGCCACCAGATACCACCCATCCCAACCGAGTTTTCTGTAATATTGGTGAGTTGTTTCCAAAACGAATTTGGCCAACACTTATAAGTTCGAAAAATAGGCCAGCGCCAATTAAAATGTCTATTCGGCCACGTTTATGAAAATCGGGATCAGCCAGGGTTACATTACCAGGAACTTTGAACTGACTTGCGTCCAGGTTTGTATTTGGCTGGTAATCAGTTATAGTTGGTATAATGACGGCAGTAAACGTAGCAAAATAATCACCTTGGCAGGATTTGATCAAAACATCGGCTGATTTGTCGGATATAAGACTGCCATCTCCTATTCCCGATATCGAAATATGAGACCGTTTCACATTAATTTGTAATTGACTTGCTAACCGAGTTGTGATGAAATTTAATTGCGATGCGGAATCCAAAATTGTGCGACATGGTACAAAACCACCAGCTTGTTTTCAACCAAAACAATGGCAGTGGCTAGCAACACATTATTACCTGTTGAAGATTCCAGTACAGCAGGCATGGAACTGGACGATAGCGACGAAACTAAAGTAGACTGTAACGTTGGTGGTTCCTGTTGTGTTGCTGCCTGAGAATTACTTATCTGTTGGTGAGCACTACCAAGCAAGAGAGTATTTGGAGATAGTTCGATATTGTTATTTTCTATGTGCAACGATGAGTGGTGCTTCATTGAACAAATCCGACAATGACCTGATTTACATTTATTAAGTCTATGGCCCTTTCTTAGACAGTTTAGGCACAACCCTAACCGTTTGGCTTCTTTAAAACGTAAATGAGGTGAGAGATTTCCAAAGCCAGGGCAAGTAGTAATATAATGATCTTTCGAGTCACAAAAGGTACATGTAGGGGATCCAGTGCCTGCAGCTACTAGCACGTTTCGACCATGGCCACCTGATTTCTTGTTCACCTTTTGGCTAACAGATTTTGTCTCCATGGAACTTTCCAGATTCTCGAGCATACGACATCTGCGTTCGAGAAACGATGCCATTGATAACCAGGTTGGTAATTTGTCTATCTGCAACCCTTCTTCCCACTTAGCTTGCGAATGAGAATCAAGTTTCGATGTAATTAAATATATTAGCAGTCCATCAGCAATTTGCTCCTGTCTGCATATGGTTTCCAGAGCTCTCATATGTGCGTTGAGCTTGTCACTAAGCTGTCGAAGACTCGAAGCTGAACCATTTTCAGCACCCTTTAGCCCGAAAATCGCCTTGACGTGAGTCTGAAAGTTAAGTAATTTGTTATCAAATCGGTTCTTTAATAATGAGATGGCCTTATCATAGTTTTCTTCAGTAGGTTCCAACGATGAAACTGTATCCAAAGCAGCACCTAATAAACATGCACGAAGATGCTGGAACTTCTCTATCTTGCTTAGATCCACATCGTTGCCTACTACAGTTGTAAACATGGCGAAAAAGTCTGGCCATTCTGTATAAGAACCACTAAACTGGGGCATTTTTAGTTCAGGAAGCCTGGTTTTGCGAATACTCGTGGAATCATCCATCGAAAATTGATGGATAGTCGAAGAGTGAGGCACATACGTAGAACTGAAGCTGACACCTAATTTGCGTTTGATTTTTGCCTTAACTTCAAAATACGCGGTGATGAAACTAAAACGATCAACGTCGCTTCCACCCTTTTCCTCTAAGATGGAAACAGCTTGCTCGAAGTGAGAATTTAGGTTGTCTACGTAATCAAGTCGAACAGCAAGATCGGTCCCATCCAATTTACTTAACTCTTCTGTAGAAAGGCTGGTATTGAAATCTGCCAACTGCTGCTTAATTGACGTAACTCGCTTTACATATTGCGTAACATTAGGATCCTCCGCTTCTTGTCCCGCAACTGATTCAATTTGGTCAGGCATGGCTTTTTACACTTTATGTCGTAAGTAAGACAGAAAAGAAATGATGTATTCAGCAATGGTGTACAAAGAATCAAAGCGACGATAGCAGTCAAACCTTGTGGCTTGTGTATTTAATTCTTGTACAAAAACGAATAAATCATGCACCAAACACTCCAGTTACATAACCGATGACGAACTCCAACTGATTTTAGGTTAACTCGAAATATATTTCTCCGACAAAACCAAGTATTTTATTCAATATCCGAATTGATATTAAATGCCAACGAAATTCAATTGATCTTGACATATCACGTCGGGATCACCAATGTTTGAGCCTGTAAGCTTTTTTACAGGCGTATTTTAAAACAAACAAAATTTGCAATTATTTTGCAATCAAAAACCTTCGATTTATTTGGTTGTTACTATGCAATTAACAGACAGAAATTACAAAAAATTCTTTCTAAGCATAAAAGAGAAGCGAAGAAAACATCTTCATTATTAACATCATAAACTTTTATTGCCGTGTTGTAGTCAGTGTTGGCGGCGTAATACAGGTTGTGTTGTTGTAAATGTTATGAACTACATTTGAGTAGCAAAACGTAATAGAAATCGAAACACAAAGCGATATACATACATATATATGCATAGACGAAGAAGTTTTTTTTTTGCCTTTTGTTTTGTACTGCTGCTGGCACAGTGGTTTAAACGATCATCCTCCCCCCGTTGGAAGACTGCGACTTTCAACAAAATTATCTTCGATGGGAAGTACCGCCAGTTTAGCTACAGCTCGTCGATTTATACCAGTGACTGTTTTGACTAGCACAACTCTTACTATTTCATCATCACCAGGGATTGTATCCACAACGCGACCTAATTGCCATTTCAAAGGTGGAAGGTTTTCATCTTTGACTAGGACCATTGTGCCCTTAGAGAGGTTTGTGTCTAGTGATTGCCACTTTGAACGCTCCAGTAATAGAGTTAAGTATGAGCTGCTCCACTTCTTCCAAAATATTTGTTTCATATAACAGACTCTTTGCCATCTGCTTAAACGGCTGATGTTTAAATCTGTTAGATCAGGTTCTAAAATCGTTGTTATCGGTGCGCCAATTAAAAAATGCGATGGGGTCAGCACTTCGAGATCATCTGGATTCTCAGATATTGGACATAGTGGTCTAGAGTTGAGAATAGCCGATATTTGGTACACCAATGTCCGCAATCCGTCAAATGTTAATGATGATAAACCTGCAGTTCGATAAAAGTGGTATTTTGCAGCCTTGACTGCCGCCTCCCAAAGGCCTCCAAAATGCGGCGAACGAGGCGGTATGAATTTCCAATTAATTCCATCCTCCAAACATTGCTCCTGGATTTTCTGGATGTGAGGTTGATCGAAAAACAACTGACGTAGTTCTGCCAACTCATTTTTGGCCCCCACAAAATTCGTCGCATTATCTGACCAAATGGTTCTTGGCTTACCGCGTATAGATATAAAGCGTTTAAGCGACGATAAGAAGGATGCCGTTGACAAATCCTGTACCAACTCTAAATGTGTCGCCTTCGTCGAAAAACAGATAAAAATGCATACATAGCATTTGGTTGGTGACCGATTTCTTACCTCCGACTTATAATAGAAAGGCCCACAGAAGTCAATTCCGGTTGCGAAAAATGTTCGATTTGGCTGCACACGCTCGCCTGGCAAATTACCCGTTATGTGCTCTGCAATCTTAGGTTTAAGTCGAAAACATCTCACACATTTGCCAATGATTGCGCTTATTGCTTTCTACCTCCCATCGGCCAGTATTGTTGTCGAATATTAGCTAATAAGCACTGTGGACCGACATGCAGTAACCTTTGATGATAATGCAAAACGAGTGAAGTAGTAAATGGATGATTTCTCGGGAGAATTACTGGGTGCTGCGCTTCGAAGTTTAAAAATGAATTTTGTAAACGGCCACCTACTCTTATCAATCCCTCTGAATCCATAAAGGGTGTAAGAACGCATAATTTACTGGATGAGAGTATTTTTCCATTCTCCTTTCAGACTTTATATTCAGTAGCAAATTGTACGGATTGTATGTTACGTATCAGAATTTGAGTACCCAATTTCAACTCTTCTGGCTTTAACGCTCCGAAATATTTGGTACCTTTCTTAGTGTTCAAAAATCGATATACATAAGCAAAAATTCTTTGAACCTTACAAAAGGAATTAGCATATTTGGAATTTAATGACAAGTCGATAGACGACGTGGTGATTAAAACCACTCGACGACGCTCTGGTAGATCTGTCAAAAAATTGACTGTCTTTGGCCAATAGTCTGGCGATTTATATAAAAAATCTGGTCCTTTTTTCCAAAGCCTTGAATTTAAAAGTTCGCTTGGGGTGGCTCCCCTTGAAATAATATCAGCTGGATTTAATAACGTGGGCAGATGGTGCCACTGCATATTTTTTGTCAATTTTTGTATATCACTTACTCTGTTGGCAACAAACATATTATAGTTGGAAGATTCTTCACGCAACCAAGACAAGACTACCATGGAGTCTGACCAGCAGTGACATTCATATTTATTGTCGAACGTGTCTGAGACTCCCTTGAAAAGCTCTCCCAATAGCAGTGCAGCAGATAACTCAAGTTTAGAAACGGTGAGAACTTTCAAAGGCGCTACTCTCGATTTAGAACACAGCAGATTGATTTCAACGCTTCCTCCTGATTCTGATCTCACATATACGCAGGCCCCATATGCTGAAAGACTGGCGTCACAAAATGCGTGGATTTGAACTGCTGATTCCGGTATAGAAACAAATCTGGGAAATGAAAATTTGTGAACTAGAGAGAATGTTGATATAAACTCCAGCCAACTCGAATACAAAGCTTGAGGGAGGCTTTCATCCCATTCTAATTTGCTCTTCCATAAGTTTTGCATGAAAATCTTTGCTTTGGTAATAACTGGGCCGATTAATCCCAATGGGTCATAGAAACGAGCGATTGATGACAAAACAGTTCGTTTAGAAATAGATTTTATATCCGCCACATGTGAAAACGTGAAAATAAATGTATCTGGTTTTGGATCCCAAACAAGGCCTAATTTTTTGTTATATCGGTGCCATCGTGGAATTTCAAAAGTTGTTCTCGATCAGTGGATGATACTCCATTTAAAACAGAAACATCATTTGAGCACCATTTTCCAATTTCAAAATTACCTCGTTTCAGCAGCTCGGTGACTTGTTTCCTGATTTCTATGACTTCCTCTATAGTATTACCACCGGAAATTAAATCATCCACATAGAAGTCCCGCTTGACAACCTTGGCCCCGATAGGAAATGATTTCTCTTCGTCCGAGGAAAGCCTATGCATCGCACGGATTGCGAGAAATGCAGCGGGCTTTGTTCCATAAGTTACAGTGTCTAACTTGTACATTTTAATGTTTTCATCGGGGCTATTTCTCCACAGTATGCATTGTAGATAAGCATCCGGGTATGCGACACGAACACACCGATACATTTTGCAGATGTCCCCACTGAGAGCTATTTTAAAACATCGAAATCGCAGTAATGTATCGAACAATTTTGGCTGGATGGTTGGTCCCGAGTGTAGGGTGTCATTAAGAGATAACCCTGTTGTTGTTTTTGCCCAACCATCAAATACTACCCTGAGCTTTGTTGTTGTGCTATCCGCTTTGTGGACACAATGGTGGGGAAGAAAATACGCTGTGATATTTTTAGGTATAGTTGTAATTAGAGACATATGCTCTAAGTTGGCATACTCTCTCATGAAAGATATGTACTGGTGTTTTATTTCAGGGTGCTTACCCAATTTGTTCTCGAGACTTATAAAGCGACGAAGAGCAACAGCGTACGAATCACCAAGCTTTCTACTGTTCAGTTTTTTCGGCAAACTAACCGAGTAGCCTCCAGTTTCAAGACGAATCGTATTAAGTCGAAAATCATGTTCACAGAACGCGTCATCTGATGATAGTTGTGGACTGTTTTGGAAATTTTGTTCTATATCCCAAAAACTCTTGACTATATCGACTAGGGCTTCACTCTCAGTTGTTGCAATATCTGCGCGTACGGTTGCCAACGAAGAAGATTTTGACAAACAAACATCGCCACCAGATACCACCCATCCCAACCGAGTTTTCTGTAATATTGGTGAGTTGTTTCCAAAACGAATTTGGCCAACACTTATAAGTTCGAAAAATAGGCCAGCGCCAATTAAAATGTCTATTCGGCCACGTTTATGAAAATCGGGATCAGCCAGGGTTACATTACCAGGAACTTTGAACTGACTTGCGTCCAGGTTTGTATTTGGCTGGTAATCAGTTATAGTTGGTATAATGACGGCAGTAAACGTAGCAAAATAATCACCTTGGCAGGATTTGATCAAAACATCGGCTGATTTGTCGGATATAAGACTGCCATCTCCTATTCCCGATATCGAAATATGAGACCGTTTCACATTAATTTGTAATTGACTTGCTAACCGAGTTGTGATGAAATTTAATTGCGATGCGGAATCCAAAATTGTGCGACATGGTACAAAACCACCAAGCTTGTTTTCAACCAAAACAATGGCAGTGGCTAGCAACACATTATTACCTGTTGAAGATTCCAGTACAGCAGGCATGGAACTGGACGATAGCGACGAAACTAAAGTAGACTGTAACGTTGGTGGTTCCTGTTGTGTTGCTGCCTGAGAATTACTTATCTGTTGGTGAGCACTACCAAGCAAGAGAGTATTTGGAGATAGTTCGATATTGTTATTTTCTATGTGCAACGATGAGTGGTGCTTCATTGAACAAATCCGACAATGACCTGATTTACATTTATTAAGTCTATGGCCCTTTCTTAGACAGTTTAGGCACAACCCTAACCGTTTGGCTTCTTTAAAACGTAAATGAGGTGAGAGATTTCCAAAGCCAGGGCAAGTAGTAATATAATGATCTTTCGAGTCACAAAAGGTACATGTAGGGGATCCAGTGCCTGCAGCTACTAGCACGTTTCGACCATGGCCACCTGATTTCTTGTTCACCTTTTGGCTAACAGATTTTGTCTCCATGGAACTTTCCAGATTCTCGAGCATACGACATCTGCGTTCGAGAAACGATGCCATTGATAACCAGGTTGGTAATTTGTCTATCTGCAACCCTTCTTCCCACTTAGCTTGCGAATGAGAATCAAGTTTCGATGTAATTAAATATATTAGCAGTCCATCAGCAATTTGCTCCTGTCTGCATATGGTTTCCAGAGCTCTCATATGTGCGTTGAGCTTGTCACTAAGCTGTCGAAGACTCGAAGCTGAACCATTTTCAGCACCCTTTAGCCCGAAAATCGCCTTGACGTGAGTCTGAAAGTTAAGTAATTTGTTATCAAATCGGTTCTTTAATAATGAGATGGCCTTATCATAGTTTTCTTCAGTAGGTTCCAACGATGAAACTGTATCCAAAGCAGCACCTAATAAACATGCACGAGGATGCTGGAACTTCTCTATCTTGCTTAGATCCACATCGTCTGGCCATTCTGTATAAGAACCACTAAACTGGGGCATTTTTAGTTCAGGAAGCCTGGTTTTGCGAATACTCGTGGAATCATCCATCGAAAATTGATGGATAGTCGAAGAGTGAGGCACATTACGAGAACTGAAGCTGACACCTAATTTGCGTTTGATTTTTGCCTTAACTTCAAAATACGCGGTGATGAAACTAAAACGATCAACGTCGCTTCCACCCTTTTCCTCTAAGATGGAAACAGCTTGCTCGAAGTGAGAATTTAGGTTGTCTACGTAATCAAGTCGAACAGCAAGATCGGTCCCATCCAATTTACTTAACTCTTCTGTAGAAAGGCTGGTATTGAAATCTGCCAACTGCTGCTTAATTGACGTAACTCGCTTTACATATTGCGTAACATTAGGATCCTCCGCTTCTTGTCCCGCAACTGATTCAATTTGGTCAGGCATGGCTTTTTACACTTTATGTCGTAAGTAAGACAGAAAAGAAATGATGTATTCAGCAATGGTGTACAAAGAATCAAAGCGACGATAGCAGTCAAACCTTGTGGCTTGTGTATTTAATTCTTGTACAAAAACGAATAAATCATGCACCAAACACTCCAGTTACATAACCGATGACGAACTCCAACTGATTTTAGGTTAACTCGAAATATATTTCTCCGACAAAACCAAGTATTTTATTCAATATCCGAATTGATATTAAATGCCAACGAAATTCAATTGATCTTGACATATCACGTCGGGATCACCAATGTTTGAGCCTGTAAGCTTTTTTACAGGCGTATTTTAAAACGAACAAAATTTGCAATTATTTTGCAATCAAAAACCTTCGATTTATTTGGTTGTTACTATGCAATTAACAGACAGAAATTACAAAAAATTCTTTCTAAGCATAAAAGAGAAGCGACGAAAACATCTTCATTATTAACATCATAAACTTTTATTGCCGTGTTGTAGTCAGTGTTGGCGGCGTAATACAGGTTGTGTTGTTGTAAATGTTATGAACTACATTTAAGTAGCAAAACGTAATAGAGATCGAAACACAAAGCGATATACATACATATATATGCATAGACGAAGAAGTTTTTTTTTTGCCTTTTGTTTTGTACTGCTGCTGGCACAGTGGTTTAAACGATCATCCTCCCCCCGTTGGAAGACTGCGACTTTCAACAAAATTATCTTCGATGGGAAGTACCGCCAGTTTAGCTACAGCTCGTCGATTTATACCAGTGACTGTTTTGACTAGCACAACTCTTACTATTTCATCATCACCAGGGATTGTATCCACAACGCGACCTAATTGCCATTTCAAAGGTGGAAGGTTTTCATCTTTGACTAGGACCATTGTGCCCTTAGAGAGGTTTGTGTCTAGTGATTGCCACTTTGAACGCTCCAGTAATAGAGTTAAGTATGAGCTGCTCCACTTCTTCCAAAATATTTGTTTCATATAACAGACTCTTTGCCATCTGCTTAAACGGCTGATGTTTAAATCTGTTAGATCAGGTTCTAAAATCGTTGTTATCGGTGCGCCAATTAAAAAATGCGATGGGGTCAGCACTTCGAGATCATCTGGATTCTCAGATATTGGACATAGTGGTCTAGAGTTGAGAATAGCCGATATTTGGTACACCAATGTCCGCAATCCGTCAAATGTTAATGATGATAAACCTGCAGTTCGATAAAAGTGGTATTTTGCAGCCTTGACTGCCGCCTCCCAAAGGCCTCCAAAATGCGGCGAACGAGGCGGTATGAATTTCCAATTAATTCCATCCTCCAAACATTGCTCCTGGATTTTCTGGATGTGAGGTTGATCGAAAAACAACTGACGTAGTTCTGCCAACTCATTTTTGGCCCCCACAAAATTCGTCGCATTATCTGACCAAATGGTTCTTGGCTTACCGCGTATAGATATAAAGCGTTTAAGCGACGATAAGAAGGATGCCGTTGACAAATCCTGTACCAACTCTAAATGTGTCGCCTTCGTCGAAAAACAGATAAAAATGCATACATAGCATTTGGTTGGTGACCGATTTCTTACCTCCGACTTATAATAGAAAGGCCCACAGAAGTCAATTCCGGTTGCGAAAAATGTTCGATTTGGCTGCACACGCTCGCCTGGCAAATTACCCGTTATGTGCTCTGCAATCTTAGGTTTAAGTCGAAAACATCTCACACATTTGCCAATGATTGCGCTTATTGCTTTCTACCTCCCATCGGCCAGTATTGTTGTCGAATATTAGCTAATAAGCACTGTGGACCGACATGCAGTAACCTTTGATGATAATGCAAAACGAGTGAAGTAGTAAATGGATGATTTCTCGGGAGAATTACTGGGTGCTGCGCTTCGAAGTTTAAAAATGAATTTTGTAAACGGCCACCTACTCTTATCAATCCCTCTGAATCCATAAAGGGTGTAAGAACGCATAATTTACTGGATGAGAGTATTTTTCCATTCTCCTTTCAGACTTTATATTCAGTAGCAAATTGTACGGATTGTATGTTACGTATCAGAATTTGAGTACCCAATTTCAACTCTTCTGGCTTTAACGCTCCGAAATATTTGGTACCTTTCTTAGTGTTCAAAAATCGATATACATAAGCAAAAATTCTTTGAACCTTACAAAAGGAATTAGCATATTTGGAATTTAATGACAAGTCGATAGAAGACGTGGTGATTAAAACCACTCGACGACGCTCTGGTAGATCTGTCAAAAAATTGACTGTCTTTGGCCAATAGTCTGGCGATTTATATAAAAAATCTGGTCCTTTTTTCCAAAGCCTTGAATTTAAAAGTTCGCTTGGGGTGGCTCCCCTTGAAATAATATCAGCTGGATTTAATAACGTGGGCAGATGGTGCCACTGCATATTTTTTGTCAATTTTTGTATATCACTTACTCTGTTGGCAACAAACATATTATAGTTGGAAGATTCTTCACGCAACCAAGACAAGACTACCATGGAGTCTGACCAGCAGTGACATTCATATTTATTGTCGAACGTGTCTGAGACTCCCTTGAAAAGCTCTCCCAATAGCAGTGCAGCAGATAACTCAAGTTTAGAAACGGTGAGAACTTTCAAAGGCGCTACTCTCGATTTAGAACACAGCAGATTGATTTCAACGCTTCCTCCTGATTCTGATCTCACATATACGCAGGCCCCATATGCTGAAAGACTGGCGTCACAAAATGCGTGGATTTGAACTGCTGATTCCGGTATAGAAACAAATCTGGGAAATGAAAATTTGTGAACTAGAGAGAATGTTGATATAAACTCCAGCCAACTCGAATACAAAGCTTGAGGGAGGCTTTCATCCCATTCTAATTTGCTCTTCCATAAGTTTTGCATGAAAATCTTTGCTTTGGTAATAACTGGGCCGATTAATCCCAATGGGTCATAGAAACGAGCGATTGATGACAAAACAGTTCGTTTAGAAATAGATTTTATATCCGCCACATGTGAAAACGTGAAAATAAATGTATCTGGTTTTGGATCCCAAACAAGGCCTAATTTTTTGTTATATCGGTGCCATCGTGGAATTTCAAAAGTTGTTCTCGATCAGTGGATGATACTCCATTTAAAACAGAAACATCATTTGAGCACCATTTTCCAATTTCAAAATTACCTCGTTTCAGCAGCTCGGTGACTTGTTTCCTGATTTCTATGACTTCCTCTATAGTATTACCACCGGAAATTAAATCATCCACATAGAAGTCCCGCTTGACAACCTTGGCCCCGATAGGAAATGATTTCTCTTCGTCCGAGGAAAGCCTATGCATCGCACGGATTGCGAGAAATGCAGCGGGCTTTGTTCCATAAGTTACAGTGTCTAACTTGTACATTTTAATGTTTTCATCGGGGCTATTTCTCCACAGTATGCATTGTAGATAAGCATCCGGGTATGCGACACGAACACACCGATACATTTTGCAGATGTCCCCACTGAGAGCTATTTTAAAACATCGAAATCGCAGTAATGTATCGAACAATTTTGGCTGGATGGTTGGTCCCGAGTGTAGGGTGTCATTAACCCTATCCCCGCCGCGAGTGCCATATGGCACTTCAAAATTCAACCAATTGGAAAAATTTTCTGTCATCTCTACGTACCCGCTCATACTTTTTTGACGCGATTATGTGTAGAGACAGGCATTAGCTGTCATATGAATAACTGTGCACCGCATTAGCTTTTGTGAGTTAGTATCGACAACAAGTGTACTAAACTCTAAAAAAAAATAAATTGAAAAAACGCGATGAGCGGAAATCGAAATAGGTAAGTAGAATATTATTCATATTTATAGTGATTATTTGTCATACAAAATTATATGTGCGTGTAGCTCTCGGAGAGGAGTTTAATATGGACACACAAAAAGTTTGATTCTGTTTATCACTCCTCATGCAGGTGCAGCGAAAGGTGAATGAGTGCCATATGGCACTCACGGCCCTTTGTAGTGTAAAAAAAAGGGATGACTAAGTGATTTTACAATGAAATTTTTGTTGTTTTGCATGTTTTTGAATGTTTGTATGTTTGCATTTGCGCATGATTTCGCTCTACATTTAGGTGTTTTTCCATTTTAGGAAGCTAACTGTGTATCAGGTTGCCGATTATCTACGGCAATTGGAAGCAGACGATTCTGATCACGAAGGCGAGCAGGATAATCATAGCTACAATGTGTTTATTCAGCCGCCGGATGTTGAATACGACTCAGGTGGCGACGATGCTAATGAGAATGTGGGTGACGTTCAGCTGGATCAACTACATTTCAACCAATTCAATCAAATTATTGATTTGGATTTACCTGTGTTGGAGGGGGAAGAAGAGTTGTATGAAGAAATTGATCAGGAGATGGCCGATGAGGAGCCATCTACATCTGCAGCTGGAGCACCGAGCGCGATCCGAACATCAACATCTTTCTCTGCACCAGCACCGAATACAAAATGGACATACGTTGGGAAGTATATTGATATTCCTAGTAAGGAAATTTGCCCAGGCGTGTCAACGAAATTCAAATACCAACGACAAGGAACAAAATTAAACGCAACGATGGGAGGTATATTTCCAACGGCAAACTACCAAGATTGTGCTGTGCCCGCGCATGAATTATTCGAGCGATTTTTTGATGATGAACTGTGCCAGATGATTGTCGATTGTACAAACGAATATGTTGTGTTCCAGAATGCGGAAAATCCGAACATAACCGTGAATGAATTACGTGTGTTCATGGGGATTTTACTAATCTCCGGTTACAACGTTATCTCCGACCGGGAAGATTACTGGAGCCAAGGTACCGATATGCATAATCCAATGATCTCTGCAGCAATGTCACGCCAACGCTTTCGGACGATTAGTCGCTTCTTGCATTTTTCGCGGTCCGCCGATGAGAATCATCACGATAAAATATGGAAATTGCAGCCTCTCATGATGAAATTAATCGCCAATTTTGTCAAAAATTTTCGACCAGAGCAACACCTTTCGTAAGATGAGTCCATGGTTGCCTATTACGGACCACATAGCTGCAAGCAATTTCTTCGCGAGAAACCGATTCGCTACGGTTACAAAGTGTGGTGCATCAATACGCCATCGGGTTATCTGCTCAGTTTCGAAGTATACCAAGGAAATAACCCATACATCCATCCTCATCTCGGTCGCAACTATGGAAGAAATGTCGCACCGTTACTGCAAATGATTTTGAACCTTCCCGATAATCTACGTATCCTGCCATTCTGTTTTTATTTTGATAACCTATTTACGAACATAGCTATGTTGACTTATTTGAAGAGTCTAGGTTATCATGGCACAGGCACATGTCGTGATAATTTCCTCCCGAGAAATTTGCCGATTATGAAGAAGAGCAAAGAGAGGGGATACATGGAGAGCACGATCATAAAAGAATATGACATATCTATTACAACATGGCGAGACAACAACGCAGTCACCGTAGCTTCAACCCTGTTCGACCGCTATCCTGACGGCACATGTGAACGCTTCAGTCTGAAGGATATATACCTTTGCCACGTCCTAATGTCATTGCAATGTACAATAAATACATGGGTGGAGTCGACCGGATGGATCAGAACATCGGCTTCTATCGTATTGGTGAAAAGCACATGCACATTTTATTCGCTCAGTTTTCATGGTATACACTCTTTTTTTCAGAAATTCGAAAGAACAAATGGTGTTGGGCACTTTGGACGTGGTGTCTCGATGTCGCTGTGCAGAATGCTTGTGTTCAACAACGCCATTCCAATATGTCGAACGTCACTCATCTCCAGTTTCGGCGAAACATAGCAACTTATTATCGCACACAGCTATCGCTAAAGATTCAGCATGACCAAACTCAACGGCGATTCAATAAGGACAATGATGCTAGATTGGATGGTCTGGAGCAGTGGGTAGTGCCTTGTAATCGTCGTCATTGTGCGTACTATCGTTGCAAAAGTCAAGCACGCACGAAATGTGAGAAATGCGATGTTGGATTGTGCGTCAAATGCTTCAAACCATACCATAACACCACAAATTAATAATTGCGTGGCCGAATCCGGTTCATTTTTCACACATTTCCATGTATTTTCTTTTTTTTACGTTTTGTACAAATAAAAATATTAAAAAATTGCGAAAAAGCATGAAAACAATCATAATTTTATTATTTTTTTTATCTTTTTTTTTTACATTGCAAAGGGCCGTGAGTGCCATATGGCACTCGTCTACAGGGGGGTTTGAGGGCGGTGGGGGTAAAATATGATGATGCAGTTTTCTTTCTGGGTGCTTTATTAGTAAACCCTGAAAAATTCATTTTAAAATTCCCAGCCGCATCGCGCGGCGGTAATAGGGTTAAGAGATAACCCTGTTGTTGTTTTTGCCCAACCATCAAATACTACCCTGAGCTTTGTTGTTGTGCTATCCGCTTTGTGGACACAATGGTGGGGAAGAAAATACGCTGTGATATTTTTAGGTATAGTTGTAATTAGAGACATATGCTCTAAGTTGGCATACTCTCTCATGAAAGATATGTACTGGTGTTTTATTTCAGGGTGCTTACCCAATTTGTTCTCGAGACTTATAAAGCGACGAAGAGCAACAGCGTACGAATCACCAAGCTTTCTACTGTTCAGTTTTTTCGGCAAACTAACCGAGTAGCCTCCAGTTTCAAGACGAATCGTATTAAGTCGAAAATCATGTTCACAGAACGCGTCATCTGATGATAGTTGTGGACTGTTTTGGAAATTTTGTTCTATATCCCAAAAACTCTTGACTATATCGACTAGGGCTTCACTCTCAGTTGTTGCAATATCTGCGCGTACGGTTGCCAACGAAGAAGATTTTGACAAACAAACATCGCCACCAGATACCACCCATCCCAACCGAGTTTTCTGTAATATTGGTGAGTTGTTTCCAAAACGAATTTGGCCAACACTTATAAGTTCGAAAAATAGGCCAGCGCCAATTAAAATGTCTATTCGGCCACGTTTATGAAAATCGGGATCAGCCAGGGTTACATTACCAGGAACTTTGAACTGACTTGCGTCCAGGTTTGTATTTGGCTGGTAATCAGTTATAGTTGGTATAATGACGGCAGTAAACGTAGCAAAATAATCACCTTGGCAGGATTTGATCAAAACATCGGCTGATTTGTCGGATATAAGACTGCCATCACCTATTCCCGATATCGAAATATGAGACCGTTTCACATTAATTTGTAATTGACTTGCTAACCGAGTTGTGATGAAATTTAATTGCGATGCGGAATCCAAAATTGTGCGACATGGTACAAAACCACCAAGCTTGTTTTCAACCAAAACAATGGCAGTGGCTAGCAACACATTATTACCTGTTGAAGATTCCAGTACAGCAGGCATGGAACTGGACGATAGCGACGAAACTAAAGTAGACTGTAACGTTGGTGGTTCCTGTTGTGTTGCTGCCTGAGAATTACTTATCTGTTGGTGAGCACTACCAAGCAAGAGAGTATTTGGAGATAGTTCGATATTGTTATTTTCTATGTGCAACGATGAGTGGTGCTTCATTGAACAAATCCGACAATGACCTGATTTACATTTATTAAGTCTATGGCCCTTTCTTAGACAGTTTAGGCACAACCCTAACCGTTTGGCTTCTTTAAAACGTAAATGAGGTGAGAGATTTCCAAAGCCAGGGCAAGTAGTAATATAATGATCTTTCGAGTCACAAAAGGTACATGTAGGGGATCCAGTGCCTGCAGCTACTAGCACGTTTCGACCATGGCCACCTGATTTCTTGTTCACCTTTTGGCTAACAGATTTTGTCTCCATGGAACTTTCCAGATTCTCGAGCATACGACATCTGCGTTCGAGAAACGATGCCACTGATAACCAGGTTGGTAATTTGTCTATCTGCAACCCTTCTTCCCACTTAGCTTGCGAATGAGAATCAAGTTTCGATGTAATTAAATATATTAGCAGTCCATCAGCAATTTGCTCCTGTCTGCATATGGTTTCCAGAGCTCTCATATGTGCGTTGAGCTTGTCACTAAGCTGTCGAAGACTCGAAGCTGAACCATTTTCAGCACCCTTTAGCCCGAAAATCGCCTTGACGTGAGTCTGAAAGTTAAGTAATTTGTTATCAAATCGGTTCTTTAATAATGAGATGGCCTTATCATAGTTTTCTTCAGTAGGTTCCAACGATGAAACTGTATCCAAAGCAGCACCTAATAAACATGCACGAGGATGCTGGAACTTCTCTATCTTGCTTAGATCCACATCGTCTGGCCATTCTGTATAAGAACCACTAAACTGGGGCATTTTTAGTTCAGGAAGCCTGGTTTTGCGAATACTCGTGGAATCATCCATCGAAAATTGATGGATAGTCGAAGAGTGAGGCACATTACGAGAACTGAAGCTGACACCTAATTTGCGTTTGATTTTTGCCTTAACTTCAAAATACGCGGTGATGAAACTAAAACGATCAACGTCGCTTCCACCCTTTTCCTCTAAGATGGAAACAGCTTGCTCGAAGTGAGAATTTAGGTTGTCTACGTAATCAAGTCGAACAGCAAGATCGGTCCCATCCAATTTACTTAACTCTTCTGTAGAAAGGCTGGTATTGAAATCTGCCAACTGCTGCTTAATTGACGTAACTCGCTTTACATATTGCGTAACATTAGGATCCTCCGCTTCTTGTCCCGCAACTGATTCAATTTGGTCAGGCATGGCTTTTTACACTTTATGTCGTAAGTAAGACAGAAAAGAAATGATGTATTCAGCAATGGTGTACAAAGAATCAAAGCGACGATAGCAGTCAAACCTTGTGGCTTGTGTATTTAATTCTTGTACAAAAACGAATAAATCATGCACCAAACACTCCAGTTACATAACCGATGACGAACTCCAACTGATTTTAGGTTAACTCGAAATATATTTCTCCGACAAAACCAAGTATTTTATTCAATATCCGAATTGATATTAAATGCCAACGAAATTCAATTGATCTTGACATATCACGTCGGGATCACCAATGTTTGAGCCTGTAAGCTTTTTTACAGGCGTATTTTAAAACAAACAAAATTTGCAATTATTTTGCAATCAAAAACCTTCGATTTATTTGGTTGTTACTATGCAATTAACAGACAGAAATTACAAAAAATTCTTTCTAAGCATAAAAGAGAAGCGAAGAAAACATCTTCATTATTAACATCATAAACTTTCATTGCCGTGTTGTAGTCAGTGTTGGCGGCGTAATACAGGTTGTGTTGTTGTAAATGTTATGAACTACATTTGAGTAGCAAAACGTAATAGAGATCGAAACACAAAGCGATATACATACATATATATGCATAGACGAAGAAGTTTTTTTTTTGCCTTTTGTTTTGTACTGCTGCTGGCACAGTGGTTTAAACGATCATCCTCCCCCCGTTGGAAGACTGCGACTTTCAACAAAATTATCTTCGATGGGAAGTACCGCCAGTTTAGCTACAGCTCGTCGATTTATACCAGTGACTGTTTTGACTAGCACAACTCTTACTATTTCATCATCACCAGGGATTGTATCCACAACGCGACCTAATTGCCATTTCAAAGGTGGAAGGTTTTCATCTTTGACTAGGACCATTGTGCCCTTAGAGAGGTTTGTGTCTAGTGATTGCCACTTTGAACGCTCCAGTAATAGAGTTAAGTATGAGCTGCTCCACTTCTTCCAAAATATTTGTTTCATATAACAGACTCTTTGCCATCTGCTTAAACGGCTGATGTTTAAATCTGTTAGATCAGGTTCTAAAATCGTTGTTATCGGTGCGCCAATTAAAAAATGCGATGGGGTCAGCACTTCGAGATCATCTGGATTCTCAGATATTGGACATAGTGGTCTAGAGTTGAGAATAGCCGATATTTGGTACACCAATGTCCGCAATCCGTCAAATGTTAATGATGATAAACCTGCAGTTCGATAAAAGTGGTATTTTGCAGCCTTGACTGCCGCCTCCCAAAGGCCTCCAAAATGCGGCGAACGAGGCGGTATGAATTTCCAATTAATTCCATCCTCCAAACATTGCTCCTGGATTTTCTGGATGTGAGGTTGATCGAAAAACAACTGACGTAGTTCTGCCAACTCATTTTTGGCCCCCACAAAATTCGTCGCATTATCTGACCAAATGGTTCTTGGCTTACCGCGTATAGATATAAAGCGTTTAAGCGACGATAAGAAGGATGCCGTTGACAAATCCTGTACCAACTCTAAATGTGTCGCCTTCGTCGAAAAACAGATAAAAATGCATACATAGCATTTGGTTGGTGACCGATTTCTTACCTCCGACTTATAATAGAAAGGCCCACAGAAGTCAATTCCGGTTGCGAAAAATGTTCGATTTGGCTGCACACGCTCGCCTGGCAAATTACCCGTTATGTGCTCTGCAATCTTAGGTTTAAGTCGAAAACATCTCACACATTTGCCAATGATTGCGCTTATTGCTTTCTACCTCCCATCGGCCAGTATTGTTGTCGAATATTAGCTAATAAGCACTGTGGACCGACATGCAGTAACCTTTGATGATAATGCAAAACGAGTGAAGTAGTAAATGGATGATTTCTCGGGAGAATTACTGGGTGCTGCGCTTCGAAGTTTAAAAATGAATTTTGTAAACGGCCACCTACTCTTATCAATCCCTCTGAATCCATAAAGGGTGTAAGAACGCATAATTTACTGGATGAGAGTATTTTTCCATTCTCCTTTCAGACTTTATATTCAGTAGCAAATTGTACGGATTGTATGTTACGTATCAGAATTTGAGTACCCAATTTCAACTCTTCTGGCTTTAACGCTCCGAAATATTTGGTACCTTTCTTAGTGTTCAAAAATCGATATACATAAGCAAAAATTCTTTGAACCTTACAAAAGGAATTAGCATATTTGGAATTTAATGACAAGTCGATAGAAGACGTGGTGATTAAAACCACTCGACGACGCTCTGGTAGATCTGTCAAAAAATTGACTGTCTTTGGCCAATAGTCTGGCGATTTATATAAAAAATCTGGTCCTTTTTTCCAAAGCCTTGAATTTAAAAGTTCGCTTGGGGTGGCTCCCCTTGAAATAATATCAGCTGGATTTAATAACGTGGGCAGATGGTGCCACTGCATATTTTTTGTCAATTTTTGTATATCACTTACTCTGTTGGCAACAAACATATTATAGTTGGAAGATTCTTCACGCAACCAAGACAAGACTACCATGGAGTCTGACCAGCAGTGACATTCATATTTATTGTCGAACGTGTCTGAGACTCCCTTGAAAAGCTCTCCCAATAGCAGTGCAGCAGATAACTCAAGTTTAGGAACGGTGAGAACTTTCAAAGGCGCTACTCTCGATTTAGAACACAGCAGATTGATTTCAACGCTTCCTCCTGATTCTGATCTCACATATACGCAGGCCCCATATGCTGAAAGACTGGCGTCACAAAATGCGTGGATTTGAACTGCTGATTCCGGTATAGAAACAAATCTGGGAAATGAAAATTTGTGAACTAGAGAGAATGTTGATATAAACTCCAGCCAACTCGAATACAAAGCTTGAGGGAGGCTTTCATCCCATTCTAATTTGCTCTTCCATAAGTTTTGCATGAAAATCTTTGCTTTGGTAATAACTGGGCCGATTAATCCCAATGGGTCATAGAAACGAGCGATTGATGACAAAACAGTTCGTTTAGAAATAGATTTTATATCCGCCACATGTGAAAACGTGAAAATAAATGTATCTGGTTTTGGATCCCAAACAAGGCCTAATTTTTTGTTATATCGGTGCCATCGTGGAATTTCAAAAGTTGTTCTCGATCAGTGGATGATACTCCATTTAAAACAGAAACATCATTTGAGCACCATTTTCCAATTTCAAAATTACCTCGTTTCAGCAGCTCGGTGACTTGTTTCCTGATTTCTATGACTTCCTCTATAGTATTACCACCGGAAATTAAATCATCCACATAGAAGTCCCGCTTGACAACCTTGGCCCCGATAGGAAATGATTTCTCTTCGTCCGAGGAAAGCCTATGCATCGCACGGATTGCGAGAAATGCAGCGGGCTTTGTTCCATAAGTTACAGTGTCTAACTTGTACATTTTAATGTTTTCATCGGGGCTATTTCTCCACAGTATGCATTGTAGATAAGCATCCGGGTATGCGACACGAACACACCGATACATTTTGCAGATGTCCCCACTGAGAGCTATTTTAAAACATCGAAATCGCAGTAATGTATCGAACAATTTTGGCTGGATGGTTGGTCCCGAGTGTAGGGTGTCATTAAGAGATAACCCTGTTGTTGTTTTTGCCCAACCATCAAATACTACCCTGAGCTTTGTTGTTGTGCTATCCGCTTTGTGGACACAATGGTGGGGAAGAAAATACGCTGTGATATTTTTAGGTATAGTTGTAATTAGAGACATATGCTCTAAGTTGGCATACTCTCTCATGAAAGATATGTACTGGTGTTTTATTTCAGGGTGCTTACCCAATTTGTTCTCGAGACTTATAAAGCGACGAAGAGCAACAGCGTACGAATCACCAAGCTTTCTACTGTTCAGTTTTTTCGGCAAACTAACCGAGTAGCCTCCAGTTTCAAGACGAATCGTATTAAGTCGAAAATCATGTTCACAGAACGCGTCATCTGATGATAGTTGTGGACTGTTTTGGAAATTTTGTTCTATATCCCAAAAACTCTTGACTATATCGACTAGGGCTTCACTCTCAGTTGTTGCAATATCTGCGCGTACGGTTGCCAACGAAGAAGATTTTGACAAACAAACATCGCCACCAGATACCACCCATCCCAACCGAGTTTTCTGTAATATTGGTGAGTTGTTTCCAAAACGAATTTGGCCAACACTTATAAGTTCGAAAAATAGGCCAGCGCCAATTTAAATGTCTATTCGGCCACGTTTATGAAAATCGGGATCAGCCAGGGTTACATTACCAGGAACTTTGAACTGACTTGCGTCCAGGTTTGTATTTGGCTGGTAATCAGTTATAGTTGGTATAATGACGGCAGTAAACGTAGCAAAATAATCACCTTGGCAGGATTTGATCAAAACATCGGCTGATTTGTCGGATATAAGACTGCCATCTCCTATTCCCGATATCGAAATATGAGACCGTTTCACATTAATTTGTAATTGACTTGCTAACCGAGTTGTGATGAAATTTAATTGCGATGCGGAATCCAAAATTGTGCGACATGGTACAAAACCACCAAGCTTGTTTTCAACCAAAACAATGGCAGTGGCTAGCAACACATTATTACCTGTTGAAGATTCCAGTACAGCAGGCATGGAACTGGACGATAGCGACGAAACTAAAGTAGACTGTAACGTTGGTGGTTCCTGTTGTGTTGCTGCCTGAGAATTACTTATCTGTTGGTGAGCACTACCAAGCAAGAGAGTATTAGGAGATAGTTCGATATTGTTATTTTCTATGTGCAACGATGAGTGGTGCTTCATTGAACAAATCCGACAATGACCTGATTTACATTTATTAAGTCTATGGCCCTTTCTTAGACAGTTTAGGCACAACCCTAACCGTTTGGCTTCTTTAAAACGTAAATGAGGTGAGAGATTTCCAAAGCCAGGGCAAGTAGTAATATAATGATCTTTCGAGTCACAAAAGGTACATGTAGGGGATCCAGTGCCTGCAGCTACTAGCACGTTTCGACCATGGCCACCTGATTTCTTGTTCACCTTTTGGCTAACAGATTTTGTCTCCATGGAACTTTCCAGATTCTCGAGCATACGACATCTGCGTTCGAGAAACGATGCCATTGATAACCAGGTTGGTAATTTGTCTATCTGCAACCCTTCTTCCCACTTAGCTTGCGAATGAGAATCAAGTTTCGATGTAATTAAATATATTAGCAGTCCATCAGCAATTTGCTCCTGTCTGCATATGGTTTCCAGAGCTCTCATATGTGCGTTGAGCTTGTCACTAAGCTGTCGAAGACTCGAAGCTGAACCATTTTCAGCACCCTTTAGCCCGAAAATCGCCTTGACGTGAGTCTGAAAGTTAAGTAATTTGTTATCAAATCGGTTCTTTAATAATGAGATGGCCTTATCATAGTTTTCTTCAGTAGGTTCCAACGATGAAACTGTATCCAAAGCAGCACCTAATAAACATGCACGAAGATGCTGGAACTTCTCTATCTTGCTTAGATCCACATCGTTGCCTACTACAGTTGTAAACATGGCGAAAAAGTCTGGCCATTCTGTATAAGAACCACTAAACTGGGGCATTTTTAGTTCAGGAAGCCTGGTTTTGCGAATACTCGTGGAATCATCCATCGAAAATTGATGGATAGTCGAAGAGTGAGGCACATTACGAGAACTGAAGCTGACACCTAATTTGCGTTTGATTTTTGCCTTAACTTCAAAATACGCGGTGATGAAACTAAAACGATCAACGTCGCTTCCACCCTTTTCCTCTAAGATGGAAACAGCTTGCTCGAAGTGAGAATTTAGGTTGTCTACGTAATCAAGTCGAACAGCAAGATCGGTCCCATCCAATTTACTTAACTCTTCTGTAGAAAGGCTGGTATTGAAATCTGCCAACTGCTGCTTAATTGACGTAACTCGCTTTACATATTGCGTAACATTAGGATCCTCCGCTTCTTGTCCCGCAACTGATTCAATTTGGTCAGGCATGGCTTTTTACACTTTATGTCGTAAGTAAGACAGAAAAGAAATGATGTATTCAGCAATGGTGTACAAAGAATCAAAGCGACGATAGCAGTCAAACCTTGTGGCTTGTGTATTTAATTCTTGTACAAAAACGAATAAATCATGCACCAAACACTCCAGTTACATAACCGATGACGAACTCCAACTGATTTTAGGTTAACTCGAAATATATTTCTCCGACAAAACCAAGTATTTTATTCAATATCCGAATTGATATTAAATGCCAACGAAATTCAATTGATCTTGACATATCACGTCGGGATCACCAATGTTTGAGCCTGTAAGCTTTTTTACAGGCGTATTTTAAAACAAACAAAATTTGCAATTATTTTGCAATCAAAAACCTTCGATTTATTTGGTTGTTACTATGCAATTAACAGACAGAAATTACAAAAAATTCTTTCTAAGCATAAAAGAGAAGCGAAGAAAACATCTTCATTATTAACATCATAAACTTTTATTGCCGTGTTGTAGTCAGTGTTAGCGGCGTAATACAGGTTGTGTTGTTGTAAATGTTATGAACTACATTTGAGTAGCAAAACGTAATAGAGATCGAAACACAAAGCGATATACATACATATATATGCATAGACGAAGAAGTTTTTTTTTTGCCTTTTGTTTTGTACTGCTGCTGGCACAGTGGTTTAAACGATCACTATTGAATATGATATTAAAATTTATAAGCTAAACATGAGAATAAAATATAAAACCTGAAATACTATTGAATATTAAACTTGTGTTTATATATTAAATATTACATAGAAATTTTAAACATAAATGTCCACAATTAAATGATTTAAAATTTTGCTCCCTCTTATATTATCACCTAAATATAGTAAAATTTCGAGAGGCGGCTGAAGGTTTCCAAAACTATCATAGTACTTAATATTGTTGTTATTTTTGTTGTATGCTACCCAATGTGTACCATAACCGCTATTTGAGTCCAAATTAACTATTCCGCATTCTCTGCGTCTAGGTGTTTTCGGAAGTTTGTCCCTCATATAGATTCCTCTAAAATATGGTAAATGTTTTTTTTTCCAAATTATCTTATATCGATGTCAGTCAGAGGCTTTTTGGGTAGCTGCTTTATTAGTTTTTTGATGATTTCTTGTTGCATGTGATTTCCATTCCCGTTTTGTATGGTTTAAGATAAAGTCCTTTTCCCATGGCTATCCCCTCCATTCGGTTGTTGTGTCGCACATTTTCTTCAAATTGTTGTTTTGCATTTTAGCGGTCTTAATTGCTTTTGCGGTGGAAGATGCACCCGAAGTTAAAGCTCCCAATGCACCAATAGCTGACGTAATAGATATAAGAGGTAGAAATCCACCAACTTTTGGCACACGAATTACTCTAGGTATACTGACTTGAGATTTTCTACATTTAAACGATTTTCCACTCACCATTTGAGCAAGGCAAATGGCACTGTTAATATCATGTGGTTTTTCTTTCTTTAGGACAACAGTTGCACTTTTAACTGCAGTATTAAATATATTTTTTCGACATTTTGTTTTAGGTTTCTCTTCTCTATTCCCATACCAAGTTTTACTTTAGCCTTCATAGCGTTTTTAACTGAAAATGCGTTTATCTTTGCTCCAATTCGACTATCTTTAGCTGTTG